>ML827783.1:26933-69071 GCA_009831015.1 Picea engelmannii | reverse complement strand
TGAGACACTAGAGATGACTAAGTGGGCACATACCACCCTACATGTAACAAGATACTTTACAAGGGATCCAATAGATCAGAGGAGGACGAGGTCTCAGTTTGATGATCCTCCTCATGCACTCACAACTATCGAACCAGTAATTCCCATGCATTTCTATATGGTTCTAGCTTCATACCCATAGACCTATGCAGTGGCTGCAGGTAATCCCTTATGGGAAGCCGCTACGTAGGAGGGGTACAAATCTCTCCTCGAGAACCAGACTTGGGATTTCATTTTTCTTCCTTTAGAAAGGAAGCTTGTCATATGTAGATGACTCTACAGGACCAAGAAGGAAGCAAATGGACATGTGAGCATGTATAAGGTAACACTGGTTGCCAAAGAATTTCAACAGATCCACATGATAGACTATGATGAGACCTTTTGTCCCGTAGAAAACATGTACCCCATATGATTAGCCTTTGGCATTACAACATCCAGGGGATGGGATGTTCACCAGATGGATTTGAAGAATGATTTGATTCAGATGGATCTCTTAGAGGATATTTACATGGAGCAACTGTAGGGGTTCGTTTAGAACTCATCCTTAGTGTTACAACTGAAAAAGTCCCTCTATGGCCTTGTTATCCCCGATTTCTAGGGATAACTAGGAGATCATGTCTCAAGACCCACAGGTCCTAGACAGGGAGTACTGAGAGAAGGATTGACCTGAGCATGGCCTTGGAGGGCCCATCCTTTTCCTATTTCATCAGATCCATCTTGTCAGCAGCAAAAACATCCATCACCTTCGGCTTGGTCTTGTATTTGAGAAGGCTCTTGCTCCATGAGGTAATTGGTCCAGGTATCATGGTATGTGTCACTTTTGATCATTATAACCTTTAAATGTATGCATCTAATTCCTTTTATCTCTGACAACTGCTTGGATCTTACATTGACCCACTTGACCATGCTTGGGGAGATTGACTGAGTGCCATAGCAAGCCTATACCCATAGGTTTTGGTTTGCCATTGGGGGATTTCTAAAGAGACATCGTCCGCTCCCATCATGCCACCACTTTTCCATCTTATCTCCTGCTCATCTGTCCCATTCCCCTTTTCCGGGCATTAAGATGATCTGTTTGTGGGGTTGCACCTTATCTCGTGGGAAGAAGGGGCTAAAGGCCCATAAGGTAAAAGCAGCTAGTAAAAGATAAAAGCCTAGAAATAAAACCTCAAGATGCTTCGCCCAGGGATCCCCGAGAAGGCAATAAAATGCCTCTTAGCAAGAGACAAGAGGGACCCGAAAAAATATCAAACAAGACCTAATCAAGAGGATAGGGGGTCTCATCACGAGCCAGCCTATTATGTTCATGGGTACCTAACATCATGAAATTTCCACCATCTGGTTACCACGCCAGGGCAGTGACCTTTGGTTGCATGGCCAAGGGAAAGGGGGTCTCATCACGAGCCAACCTTATCATATCTGTGAAAGTACTTGTGGGTAACACTGTCAGCTCTGTTCACCACGCCAAGGCAATGTGCTCTGGTTAGCCCTTGAATAAAAATAAAAATAAGAAGAAAAAGGAAATAAAGAAAAGAATAAAGGCAAGAAAGGGCTTGGAAAAAAATTGCATCCATGACAGGTACAACTCGCCTTCTACAAAGGCACCCATAGGTAATATCATGCATCCCTGGCTCTCACTCTACTCATATGTCTGGACATCCCTTAGCCACATCACCTCATTTACATGGCTTGGATGAAACCCCTTGGAAACTTTCCTTTCCTTATGGATACTTGCCCAATAGGGTGTCTCGTCCTTTTTCTCAACCTTGTATTGTAGGTTTTTGTAGAGTCTTTGAGCTATTGAATGATATATAAGGGTTTTTATGCATATGTTTGATAATATTAATGATGACATGTGATTAACATTGCTATGATCCCTGTGACTAATGAGTCCATGGAGGGTGTAGTTTTTGATGTGCAGGACCATGCCCAATGGACAGGTACCATTTGGACTAGTACACATGGGGAGATGATTAGTTTGGACCTCCATGGGGCTGAAGAGCCCATCAGATGGTTGCTGAGACCCCGTTAGAGGGGAAGAGATAGGACAGTGTTTGAACGAGGTTTTTCACCGGAGAAGAAGAGGACGTTTCACTAAAGACACTTTGGTAGAGCCTGGCCTAGGGGGAATGACCCCTTTTTAGTGGAACGTTGGCCTTGGAAGGCTTAGAGTGCCCCTGTCCTTACCATGATGTCATCCAGCTTCATGGTCATTCTTGGAGGCAGACTAGGCAACAATGGCACCTGTGGCATGTTGGAGAAGCCCCTGGGGGGGTAACGTTTTTCTCCTGGATGTCTCATTTTCCCTAAAAGGGCCTAGCGCCTCCCTTGAAGGGGATTTTACCTTTATTACAACTCAGTTAGGTTTTTAATTTGACAATTTAATGTAAAAACAATATGATTTTGGTTTAAAGCATTGTCGACTAATTTTTATGACCTAAAATTAATTAAAGGTCATTGATACAGTATATATTAAGGAGTTTTATCTTCATTTTGACATAAGACACAACTCACTCTCCTAGTGAGATCTGATTTTTGCACCCTACTTGGGTATTTCTTCTTTTTGAGTGAGGCGCACTAGTTGAAGGAAGGTTTTTCTTGGCATTTTTGGCATTTCTATTGAAGGAAGGTTTACAACTAGGGTTTGCAATGCTATTTCATCATGATATGTAAGTGTTTTTTTTGCAAAACTTCTTAATTGAATGGTTGTAGTATTATATTCTTTTATTTATTATAAATTTTGCTGATTTTAAAACCCTAGGGGACAAACACACAAGTAGGTTGTTGTCTCATGTCCCCTAAAAGAGAAATTCTCAGCCATTGAATAAGTAAGGAAGAGCCTAGTTGTTGCTACACTCTTATTACTTCTTCCCCTATGCTAGTCGTGCCTTTTAAAAGTCAAGAAGGAGGAGATGTCCCAGGCCTAGGTTATCTACACCCAGGGTCGTCCTGCTTCTAGGGTTTGGTGATAGGGCCTTGCCTTTGCGACACTCTCCCTCACCATACTCCCGTGTCTTGATTTATCCTTTGTGCTAGCCGTTTTGCCAAGTTTAACCTAAGGAAGGAGGAAAGAACATGAGGCCTTGCTTAAGCAACACCAGAGTGAACCTCTTTCCCCTAGGGTTTTGCTTCTAGAGCCCTTCCATTGCAACACTTTAGAACCCTTCCCTCTAGTCCTTAGTCTTTTCCCTTCAACCTTTGCGTCCTCTCTTAATTTGACTCCATTTACCCTTAGGCACTGATCTTAGGTCTCTAACGTTGAAGTGATAGTGGTCAAACAAACTTTCAAACTCTTATAATTTGAAACCCTAACTAACTACTAACCCTAATAAGGTTGACGTCATCCTTGGTTATTCCATCTTGACGCAACTAGTTTTCTTCATGGGCAATTAGATGATGGTTTAAGATCATTTATTGAATAAGGGATTGATTTAATACATTGATTGCTACATCATCTTGGAATTTATTGGTGAATTGATACTATTTCCATTGTTGTATTAATGAACATTTATTTCATCAATATCTATTTGTCATAATTGCTTATATATTGATATCAGATAGTTAAATGAAGTACTAACCCATTGAATCGTAGTCTGGATGTATTATTTTGCTGCTGCTTTATTCCGAGCAGGTGTTCTCATTTGGGCCTACACTTCATTATTGGCTGTTCAACCGGACTATCTGCCTTTGGTGGTGACCTGTGAAGGGGGAACTTCACTTTGACTTTTAAACATTTGCCTCTTCAAAACTCCAGGTTACCGGGGACGTCTCCCCTGGGCCTAACCTCCCTAAAGAGAAAGAACCTCCCCATTGTGGTGACATTGGGTGGGGCAGGTTCCTGTTACACCAGTTTGCCCTCTATCTCCTAGCTTCTTAACCTAGCCAGAAACTGTGCGATAACAGGCCTCAAGGAGGCACCTAAAGCATGATATGCAAAGATGGATGCCTACTTTCTTTCTAAAAATTTTGTCAAATGAAAATTAGATTCGAATGTCTACATGATGATAACCTCAAACTCCTTGCTAATATTGGTTCTTTATGCTGATGACCTCTTGATCACAGGAAGTTCGGCCTCAACAATTGTTGCGGTCAAGGATATTCTGCACAACATATTCTTTATTATGGGCATGGGTCCACTACATTATTTCCTTGGTCTCGAGATAAATCAAGATTCTTCAGAAATCAAGTTACCTCAAACTAAGTATGCCAGGGATCTCTTGGTTAGATTCCACATGAACGACTATAAGTCGGCAACCACACCCTTTTTGTCTGGGGTACATCTTGAGGATGGTCGGGATACACCAGTGTTGGACAACACCTTGTGGGGAGCCTTTTATATCTCACCCACACCCAATCAAATCTCTCATATGAAGTAGGGGAATTTTCCAGGTACATGCAGGAGCTGCATGAGCTACATTGGAATGTTTTCAAGTGCATCCTCAGATATGTTCAGGGCACCACAGGTTATGGGATCCACTATGCAGTAGGTTGTGCATTGGATCTTATGGGTTTCAACGATTCTAATTGTGCTAGCAATAACACAGATCACAAGTCCACATCTAGGTATGTGCTTAGTTTGGGTTCCAAACCCATTATTCATCAAGCAAAAAAAATTCAACTATTTCTCTATCGTCTGCAGAGGTCGAGTACAGAGGAATGGTCAACGTCACTATTCAGGTACTGTGGCTTCAAAACTTCCTCACTGAGCTTGGCATCCAATTTCATCATCCGACTCTCATTTGGTGTGAAAATTAGAGTACTCTCAAGTTTTACAGAGACCCAGTGCAACGAAAATGGGCCAAACACATTGAGATCCATATGAATTACATCGGAGAGATGGTACATAATAGGATCATCGATTTGTAGTATTGTACATCCACCGAAAAGACTGTAAACATATTCACCAAGACATTTACTAATAAGAAGTTCCACCTTCTGCGTGATCATCTTGGAGTTAAGGGCACAATTTCTTAGCAACTGCCTTTCTTCCTTCTTCTTCTTTTGATGCATTGTAATTTGAGGGGGGGTTTCCCTGTGAGTTTTTCCCTCTTTCCTCTATTTTCAATGTTTCATTCTTAGATGCGTTGTACAATGGGTACCTAACATGGCCTTTGTTTTCAGGACCCATTCATCATCTATACCCTAGTAGTGTTTAGGGGGGTGTTTGAGATATTACAGACTCACCTAGGTAATTCTTTTCCTAAGTTTGATAGTCCAATGTTGAGAGCGCTTCCTTAGATGAGAATATTCTCTCTAGAGAATATTCCCCTACAAAATAAGACACTCCTCTTTAGTTCAGAGTTATTTACACTTAGTTAGACTGGTGGAAGTCACTATGCATAAAAACCTTGGTTTTATCACCAATAGTTTCATGTGTTTCTCTCACTTCCACACATGTGACTCAATTAACTGAAGATTGTCTGGATCAGTTAATTAGGACTAGGTGGCAGATTACTTCGGTTTTTATTAGTGAATGTCTAGATCTCTCTAGATCACTACTACAACGACTTCATTTAACCATGTAGAGTATATCATGTGTATTTTATCATTTTACTCAATAGTTAATACAATTCTTTCATTCTACTCTCTTCTCTTCTCTCTCACAAGATTTGTGTGTTCATTTTCTACTAGCCGGACTCGTTGTGAAAACTTCACAGTTGTCTCCCTCTCTCCTTGGGATGAGCTACCATTGTGATCATTGCAATAAGATGTTTTCTTTGAACTTATATCAACTATCTTGTATAAAAAAAACAGGAATAATCAAATATAGAAATTATGAATTTTTTAGACAATCTAGTATTTCAGTGCACTTAATTAAACATAATGCATCGAGATGTAAAATATATACTTGCACCAGGGCATGAAATATATACTCACAATGATACATACCATTAGTCATTATGCACCACTAACCCATACACATATGATACAAAATCAATACTATTTATTTTTCTACCAATCGATCCTTTTCACAGATATATGCACCCCAATGCACTTTTCTATAAAGTGAGCACCAGGTCTATACCTTTGTACAGTGAAAATCTGGGTGATTTCATGTACAATACGTATCACGTACCGCATAAATGTTTAAAAAAAAATCATTGACAATGACATGGTTGACAGGGTTTGGGATCTGATGTAATGAGTGGTACCATTGAAACAGATACCAAATGCTCCATATACAACTAAATAAACCCTTTAAAAATTTATGGCTTAAAAAAAATAAACCCTATAAAAATCTATTTCTTCAAAAAAGAGGGGAACAAGAAAAAACAACAAGAAATATACGAATTCCAATACCGAAGGTAACTATGAAACCCTTATATTTTTTTTAACATTCATTGGAAATAGTTTGAATCAAATAGGGAAAGATTGAAATGATCAATAGAATGAAATCACATACCTAGAATTCATTCTCTACAAATTTGTATGTGCCCTAATGATCCCTTCCAATTTTGGCTCTTCAAAAAAATCCAGCCACTCCAAAGTATTTCATGGTAAATCTCTCTTCCACAAATCCTCCCTCTAAATTCTGCCAAAAAAATGAAATAATGAATAGTGTTTTATTTTATAAACAAATACGTATCGAAAAATGAAATTCTCTCTTTTTTCGTTGTATTTTTTCAATTTGTATGTAAAAAACTTATTAAACTGTATATTTTAAAAATTAAATTTGTTGTCAAATCAATGTGCCTCACTGATTCATGTGCACCTGTGCATATATAGTAAATAACGCACCGATATCAATTTTATCGACAAAATAGAAATGCAAACCTCTACTATTAAAATTTACGAATATCTTGGTTTGTGGAGGTTTTAATGGATGTAATGGTTTGGTGTGTTTCATAGTTGGTCGCAATGGTGCATTCTATATATATAGACAGTCACACACCAATGCGTTATAAAATAAATAAAAACAACGATAAATTTTAATACCAGATTCATGCACATATTGACAATGGTTTTGGCTCAAATGCAAGGAAAAGAAGGTTATAATATCAAATGGTCAATACTTTAGATTCCAACTCATTCCATATCGTTGCAAGTTTGTCAACTTCTCCCACGTTGTTTGAAGTAAGTCTAGATTTTATTTATAATTCATTTGTCTGATTGAATTTATGTTATTTATGCACGTACATTTGAATAATTGTTCATTGAATTTTGTAAGATCATAAATTGGGATTGAGTTCGTATGAGCAAGATGTTCCACCAATGCAAAAATTTTGCAAGCTCTTATCAAGAAAAAGATACCACAAACAAATGTTTGATTAAAATGGACAGTTCCTTTAACTTGCCAATTGTAACATGCCATCTTCCAATAACTTGCAACATGGGTCAACGATATTACATCTTGAATTGGATCTCTTTTATGACACGTTAGTGGTATGTGGTTGTTCAAAATGTAAAGGGTTGAATAAGAACCCTCAACGTGTCACATTGTCTCAATATATTAATGACCGACTACCCAAATTTGATGATCTAATACCTCCCACTGCAGTCAATAATCCAATAGGTGATATAGGAAAGACACAATGGAACATTTCCATATGCTCATTTTTTGAAAAGTTGGAAGCTAGATCAACTACATTTTGTCCTAAATTGGCCAATCTGTCTCCTTTTGTTGAGTCAACGAAGAGTTCTTATAGTGAGCCAAAGTATGATATCACTACTACCGAAAACATCATTACTGGAAGATCAAAAAAGTCGTATGAGCTAAGAGTAAAAATGTTGAAGTACACACCTAAGTTTGTTCAATTGTTGTAAGGTAGTGATAACTTCTCTCTTCCTAGCCATCTACAAAGTAAATACCAAACTTGTTACAACCAAGCTTTATATGGTGCTCGTTCATTGTCCATGTCTTTGTCCGATGTTGGAACAAAATTCTTTTTTGGTGGTAATAGTTATATGATTTCCAAGTCTAACATAGATGTTGCAAATCTTGGATTGTTTATTCTTTCACATGTATTCATTCCTCCCAAACAATCAATTGTGGCACTTATGGCATTTTGTGGTCCTCTTTATAGTTGGTCTGATTACTTGAATATTTTCAAATACAAACATAGCATTTCCATGTATAGTATGTGACTGAATGGTTATGCTTCTTGAAACTCTAACATGAAAAACTTGTTATATATCGACGATTGTCCACAAACTCATGGGAACATCATAGGGTTAAGTTGCAGGGCCTCATTATTTAGTGCAAATTGTTCGTTTGAGGAACAATCCAATGACAAAGAGTTCTTTATGAAAAGGAAGGAATCCAAATTTGTTGGTGTGCATGCAATACGTAGTTTGTCTCCTAGTGATGAGTTGTTAATAAACTATAACTTTCGTATACCGCCAACTGCTTGTCAAAAATGCCTTGCATTGGATCTACTTTTAGATATCTCCTTGGGGCGTAAGAAAAAAGGTGATTGAGTAATTGTATTTTTGGATTTTCAATGGAACTAATGTAAATGTATTGCTTAATTCAACATTAGTTTTAGAAAGTGGTTGGTTGCATGTTACAATCATTACAACAAAGATAGGGACTAAGCTCCCTATAATTTCTACACATGGACTTTTGTTTATTTTATTTATTGAGTTTGCTTATTATTTTTTATATTTTTAAATCTTAATAATAAACCTTAGCCATTATAAGCCTTGCACACTAGGGATTGTATTAAGGATTAATGTGGCCCACATGTGAAAAATAATGTCTTTGCCCTTAAATTTGATGTTTTATGGACTATTCATCATGCAAAGGGACCTATAATATCAAATAGGCTCACACAGGGAATATGAAAAACATCACTTCGTTAAGTATCTCTTAGGATTAATTGTGGAGGATGGATGTTAATTGTATATTAGCTTTTTGATAAGACATATGTATTAACAAAACAATTTTGATTACATGATTACAAAAATTATGAGAATGAATATATTAGTAATTGTAGAATTTACATATAACACTAATGGTATAGGATGCATGCACATTATATAAAATTAAATTTTTTAGGAGGGAAAGTATCATATGTCCATGTTATATAATAACTTTATGTCAAATTTTATTTTGTCCTAAAAAACATGGTGGTGGTTGGGATTGCATAAACCAATTAATTAAATTTATCATTTCCAAATCATTTGTCATTGTGTTTCATTTTGACAATATTTTTAAATATTTTTAAAGGTGTTAATAGAATCAATATATATATTTTTAGTTTGTAGGCTATAATGTTAATTTTTAAAAAATGATAAAATGCACCTCACTTTATATTATTAATAAAGAAAATTAATAAAGGTGTTAATATATATATATATATATATAGTTTGTAGGCTATAATGTTAATTTTTAAAAAATGATTGTGTTAAAATTTTGTTGCAAAAACATAGACATATATTTTTAAATTATGATATATGTTACACTAAAAATATTAATATAATAGGAAACCATAACATTTTTATAATTTTTTTTTATATATATTTGGAATAAAGTGAGGTGCATTTTATACTCTAATATGACACTTGGCATAATTTTTCCCAATATAATAATTAGAAAAAACAAATCCCAATATGGAAGACATTTGTACCATCACTACTCATAAATATAACAATTATAAATGTAGTTATGAACACTTATTATAATGTTATCAATAAAATAAATGAGAAAATAACATTTCATAAAAGTAATTATTGTTTGTAAACATGTTTAATCAACATATTGTATCTTGCTGGAAATTAAACAATTCACCTTGAAGATGAATTTAACATTATGTGGCATTAATAGTTATTACAATACAAAGTAAACAATTTCATAAAACTAAAGTTAAATATTATATGACAACTCTAAATTATAATGAGTGATACATCTTAAATTTAATTTTAAAACAAAGAAATCATCAACGTACTTATTATATATTTTATAAATCAAACAACAACAACATCAACATGATTTGAAAAAACACAATATACATGCGTGTTATACTGTTTATAGCACACCAGTGCGTTTGAAAGCACACCAGAGCGGTTGTTACGTAAAAATTCATCGAGAAAAAAATTAATTGACAAAGTACATATGCAAACTTCCACAATTAAAGTTTTGTGGAGGCAAAAACATAGGTCACTCTTCAGTGCCTCTCATAATTTAGAACATGGACTCGATTCTCTGCCAATTTATCAGTGCTTTGCCTCACATCTCCTCCTCCGCAGGCCACTCGAATTTCTCCAAGATACTGTCCTCGTCATTCCTGTAGCCACAATATGAACTGGTGTCAATTCACTTGTAAATCACATACCTAGACCTCCTCTTCTTCCCCTTGAGGGGCCTTATCGAATAACTCTTTGAGGATGGGGACGAATTTCGTAGCCCCAAAGTATCTGTAACCGGGGTCCTTGCTTGTGGCACCAAGAACATCAAATTTGTTCCCTTCCAAATTCGTCATCTTGGCCCCTACTTTGGCATAATTAGGATAGTCAATCTCTACGATCAGAGATTCCCAATGCCCCTTTTCCCTGTTCAGCAAGAAAGGGCCCCGATGGATGTCTTAATTGTAACATTGTGTCAGCCTCAATAATGACCTAAGTTCCATATCGTATATTTAATAGAAGTTAAGAAGAACAATTGGAAAAACAATCAATGATCCATAAGCTTTGTCAACATACCTTATCGCTAAATATTAAGATTTACTTGGCCTCAACCTACTCCTCCATGAGATCCTCACCCGTGTACTTACTAAGAAGTTCATTGTGTTTCTTCTTCTCCACAACCATGTGTTTGATCACTTTCTCATCTAAAAGGGGCACATGGGAAACAAACTCTCACTCTCTCTGTTGTTGGTTTCCCTTGTCCTGCTCTCCCATTTATTCTACCACATCCTCATCTTCCTTGAATACGATTGTCTTAATGGAAATGACCTCGTTTCTCTTGATCGTCAACCTGAACCGCCTCTATATAGACTCGATCCTTTGCTAGTCCCTCAACGTTGTAGCCTGCATCTACTCCTCCATGGGTTGCTTGACTTTCTCCAAGATACCATTCTCGTCATCCCTGTCACTGATCCGAAAACGGATCTAGAAGCCTGATAGGGCTTGAAAAATGCTCAAAAATGAAAGTGCTCGGAATGCAACGAAACCTATGCCATTGCGTCCGTCTCGTCTTCCTGATTCCGGTGGTATAATTTTTATGTCAAACAGAGTCCGTATGGAGAAGATATCGTGTTCTGTCCGAAAAGCCAAACATGCAAAATTTTGGATGCTGACTGTACCTGTCCGTACAGTCCGTACAGACACGTGTCAGTCCGTACAGCTGACGTGGGCCAACCAGAAGGCAACATGTGGCAGACAGGGATGACGACACGTGGCAGCATCAGAGAGCGACACGTGGCAGGTCCATACGGAGGACACGTGGCATCACCAGGACGCGACACGTGTCAGGCGGATTTGGCCGTTTGGGCGTACGGTCGGACCAGTTAGAAGGTGACACGTGTCACCACTCACAGGGTGACACGTGGCACGCTGACGTCATCCAGTGACGTGGCAGCTGACGCAGCAGGTTGACTGGGCAGTACGGCAGGCATACGTGGCAGTTGACATGGCATTGACGTGGACCAATCACGTGACGACACGTGGCACGTTCCGGTTGGTGGAAAAGGGTGCCACATGGCCCAATCCAGGGCTGCCACGTGGCACCCCATTATTGGCTCGTTGGTTTATGTTAAAATTGGTTTTGGCTCGCCGGGGAATTGAACCCGCGACCTCCTGGGCGGGCAACGTTCTATGAAAGTCGGGCTAACCGGAAGGGCGGCACGTGTTGCTTGTTACAATAATGAAAAATATTGTATTTGAATTTGTTCGTTGGTTTGACCGGGCGGTAAAAGGGCCGGGGCTTAGCCCCAGCCCTCGGAAATACCATACGACCCTTCCATGTAGCCAAAGCTCGGGCAATCAACGGAACCCGCGGGAGTGTGGACCTATGGTCCTATACGCACGCCATAAAACCGGGGGTTTGTTCCTATAAAATCGCGCGGAGGGTTAGACCGTTAGCCACGGGTCCTATCCTGTTGCCACATGACCGGAGCTTTTCACCGTGGGAGCCGGGCAGGGGGCTATGCGGTTAGCCCGTGACCATATGCATGCACCATAGAACCCGGGGGCAGGTGCGAGGAATGGGGGCCCACGCTATGGCGCGTGGCCCTATGGCATACCATACGACCGCAAAGAGGGGGCCGTGCCCGGATTCGGGGGGCTAAAGGCCCAATCCATAGCTAAAGTGGGTTTTTAAGTTATAACAGAGTTGTTTTTTAATTAATTCAACTTATTATTGGCAGATTTGCTCCATTTTTGGGGGATATTGGGCTTTTTTGGAGGCCAGATTCTTGGAGGAAGTTGGGGATGTGAAACCAACTCCATTCCTATATAAACCAGGCCTGTTTGAGGCCAAGGGACAGTCGTTTTTGCAGAGTTATGCTGTTTGAAAGTCAAGCCAAAGTCATTTTGTTGCAGGGAAGCCCTTGAGGTGGAAACGCTGTCGGATCGTTTCTGGGAGCTTGGAGCATCAGTTTGGCATGCCGTTTCTTGCATTGGGTTCTTGAGATCTGGGACAACAAGACCAGATCAGTCTTGTAGCCTTTGGGCATTGCTGAGATGTAATTTTGAGCACTTGAGCAGAAATAAAGAAGCCTCCCCCACATGAAAAAGGCCCGGAGACGTAGGCAAACATTGTGCCGAACTCCGTTATCAACCTGCGTTCTTATGGTTTGCTGTTCATTATTGTTTTCAGATCTGCATATGTGTATTTGACTAATATAATCCTCTTCTTTCCTCATTCTTTCGTTAAATTCTCAAATGGTTAAAATATTCATGCAAGTTAAAACTCAACCATAATCATAAAAGTTCCTGCCCCGGATCAGTCACCAGAATAACTAGCATCAATTCACTTGTAAACCACATACCTAGACCTCTTCTTATTCACCTTGGGGGGATTATTGAATATTTCTTTGACACTAGGAGAATTTCCGAGCTGCACTTGTACAATTAATTGCTAGAAGATGGCAGGTTACAATATTTCAACAACCAATTGTACAAGTGCAACTGGGAAATTCCTCCCCAATGTCAAAAGAGATATTCATTAAGCCTCGCGAGGTAAAGAAGAGGAGGTATATGTATGCGATATACAAGAAAATTGACTCCACTTATTACAACGACAGAGATGATGAGAACAATATCTTGGAGAAAATCGAGCTACCCATGGAGGAGGAGATGTGGGCCAAAGAACTGAGTGAGTGGCAAAGGATCGAGTCTATCTAGAGGAAGGTCAGACTGACATTAAAGGAAGATGATGACGTGCCGAAATAAATGGGAGAGTAGGACAAAGGAAACCAACAATAGAGAGAGCAAGAATTTGTTTCCCATGTTCCCCTTCTAGATGAGAAACCGATCACGTGCATGGTTGTGGAGAAGAAGAAACATGATGAGGTTTTTAGTAAGTACATGGGTGAGGATCTCATGGAGGAGAAAGTCAAGGCCAAAGCAATGTTTTATATTTAATGATAAGGCATGCTAAGAAAGAGTATGGATCATCGGTTGTTTTTCCAAATGTTCTTCTTATCTTCTATTAAATATACAATATGGAGCTTAAGTCATTCTTGAGGTTGACAAAACATTATAGTTAAGACATCCACCAGGGTCATTTCTTGTTGAACAGGGAAAAGGAGCACTGGGAAGCTCTGATCGTAGAGCTTGGTAGTCCTAATTATGTCAAAGTAGGGGCCAATATGACGAACTTGGAAGGGAGCAAAGTTGATGTACCCGGTGCCATAGACAAGGGCCCCGGTTACACATACTTCGGGGCTACAAAATTCCTCCCCATCTTCAAAGAGATATTCAACAATCCCCCTCGAGGCGAAGAAGAGGAGGTGTAGGTATGCGATCTACAAAGCAATTGACGTTGATTCAAATTATGGCTACAAGAATGATAAGGACGGTATCTTGGAGAAATTTGAGCGACCCGCGGAGAAGATGTGAGGGAGAGAACTGAGGAAGTGGCAGAGGATTGAGTTCATGCATTAAATTATGAGAGGCACTGAAGAGTGACCTATGTGTTTGCCTCCACAAAGCAAAACCTCCACAAAATTTAATTGTGGGGGTTTGCAAATTTAGTTTGTGAATTAAATTGTTTTTCTTCTAGTTTCTACTGTGCTCGGCGTCATCGACACATTTGATTCACATAAATTCATTTTAAAGTGTGCACACACAACACACATATATAGAGAGAGATAAAATGAATTTAAAATATAAAACATAACATATATAACTAATTTTTATTTATCAAAAACAAAAATTAATTTATATTTGTAAACAAAAGTGAAAAGGTAACTGATATTATTAATAAAAACATATGCATCATGTCTGGTGCTCCTTATTAGACATAAGGAACTGAATAGAGATGTGTTAAATACAATGCACCAGTGCGTCATTGTTATTTGAGAATTAATATCTATAGCGATGCGTTGTGATATATAGTGCATTAGTTAAGGGTTGTCATACAAAACAACCCGCGATGCCATTTCACATATGAAGTGTATAACATGGGGCGATTAGTTTTACGAAACATACCATTGTAGTAGACTTTGTTAATTTTAAACCACGTGGTGCACTTGGTTATATTAAACACATTGAATCTCTATGTTAGTTCGAGTGCCAAATGCTTTTAACTGATGCGTTGTGTTTACTTGATGCACTGTTAATGGGTGCGTTTTAAAAGACACATTGAAATGATAATTTTTAAACTATTTTTTCCGGTACAATTTATTTAACCACACCCATGTGTTTCATTTAAAGTAATGCACCGACGCTTCATTTAATCTTTGTCTGTGTTGATACAGGTGCATTTTTATTATAATGCACCGATAGTGAGGCATCCCATAAAACGAATCGATATGGTAAATTATTATGTATCTTGATCATTATGTTGTAATACACATCTCCAGTGCATTTTAGTTATTTGATGCATCGCGGAGGAAAACAATTGTTTCAAAAACTTGGTGGTGCATTCGATTAATAGAACACATTGGTGCATTTATCTCAATTGATGCACTTCCTAGCATCTTAGTGGTGTTCACCATAAGACACACTGCACTAATAATTTGTGAAAAATTGTCATGTTGTCGTGATTTTTACATTACTGGTGCATTGTTGGGATCCATCTGCGTTGACGGGTGAAATTGTTGTATATCAACTTATGCGGTGTGATGTGTTAATATAAATGCATCAGTGCTACCATGTTATTGGAGCACCGACATTTTTTTTAGCGGTGTGTTCTGTTGTCGAGAGCACTAGTTACAGGGTGTCCACCGAAAAAACACTGTGCAATAGTGCGTTTGGTTAACATAAACACACTGTTGACCCATATTTTATGAAATGTGTTCACGATGGTGTGATTTCACTAACAGAAAATATAGGTGCACTATAGTTTCCAGAGCACCAACTTGATGTTTAGTGGTGCGTTGTATAATATAACGTATTGGTTCGATTTCTGCCAGTATGGGCACAATTCCGTTATATTGATTCATTGCAAATTAAGCAGTGTGATTTGTTACTAGGAACACACCTTTGAGATCATGTTATTGAAGTATCATCATTTTGTTTAACGAGGTGTTATGAATAGTAGAGCACTAGACACGAGGCATAAAAGGAAACGCCCTGCAATGTCAAATCGGTCAATATATGCTTCAGTGTGGAGATTTTAATTTCACCGATGCATTATTTTAAATTGGTTACATCGCTTAGTTATATTTCTTGTGTCGTTTTTTAATGGTGTGCTTGGTTAAATTGAACGCATTGATGCTTCAAAGTTTGAAAATAACTGACACATTATTTATCGAGCATTGTCCTCTATAACGCACTGGATTTGGGCCAGTTAAGAGGAAGCACCACTTAAGTTAAAACTTATATGCATTGATGACAGTGCTTTCTTTGAAGTTAGCACATGATGCACCGCGTCAAGGTGAGCCAAATCAAAATGATGCACCACATGGAGACATTTAAAAAAAAAAAAATCCCAAATTTCAAACTAAATTCAAATTTTAAACTCATGAAAATGGAAATGGGAAGGTAATAAACAAATTACCTAGATATTATATCATGAGGAGGCATGGTTCCACCATTGAGAGTCAATGAAAATTCGTGGTAATTTCCAAAAAATGGAAATGTGTGGAATATCGATTGGTGGAGCTATCCAAATCACTAAGAAGCACCAGAAACAAGGCATCTGTGAAAATAGAGTAAGCATCGATGCTTGCTTGAGAGATTGGAAGCACTGGATGAGATGTCATGATGAAAATCGGTGTGGTAATTTATTTTTATTTACCCTTAACATGGTGCACCATCGGACATTATGTACGCACCAATACATAAGATTCAATGGTAGCAGTGCGCTTTGATTCATGCTTGTTATTTTTTATAACTTATGAAGGTGTGTTTGAACATCTATGCATCGATGCGCTATGTTTTAGTTGAGTACTGGGGCATATGTATCATGTAGGTGCACTGACAAAATTATTCGCAAAAAACTTTTGACCACTCATGTCTACTAACAACTGCTGCTATGAATAATGACAATGTGTTTGATCATTTTAGCATTGGTGCAGTGTTTTTAGATGCGCACTGGGGCATATAGTCCTAAAAGGCACACCATAAAAAAACCTTCGCAAAAACCTTCAGTCACTTGCCTTCGCTAACAATCTCTGCGATAAACAACTAAGGGATAATGTTTTTGAGGAGGTTCCATAAAAACCTCTGCAAGAAGGTATTATCCTTGTAGTGCCACCAGATAAGATCTATGGGGTGCTTACTAAGCTCCCACTCTTGATTCTTTTTTGATTCTCTAATTAGAGAGCAAGATAAGCTCTTGCAAATTGGAGTGATCAACACTGTTGGTACATTTAACAAAGCCTTAGTGGCCTATCAAAAAGACAAAACCAAGCACCCAAAGAAGCAAGATCCTCACAACAACAAGTAAAACAAGGGTCCAAAACCCTCTTAGCCAACTTCTACTCCCAATGGTGACAAAGGACCAAAATAAAAAAGAAAGAAGACTAGCAAGCATTGCAATGTTTGTGGGCAAGATGGTCATCTCGATTCTAAATGTTTTAAAACAATGGAGTCCTTAGAAGAAGTAATGAAGAATCACACCATAAATCTTGATTCTTCTTCTTCTAACTCTTCTTCTCATGGGCATGCACTTTCTACTTCTGGTTTCTCCTTCAATGCGACATCTACTTCTTCTTTTGATGAGTGGCTTATTGATTCTGGATAATATTATCATATAGTTAAGGATAAATTCATTTTTCTACTCTTAATTATTGTAACACTAAACACAAATTTTTTGTTGGTGATAGATCTCTTAATGTTGTAGGGTCTAGAAAAATTCAAGTAGATAATAGTCATTTTAATGATGTATTATGTGTTCCAAGTCTTTCTTGCAACCTTCTATCAGTGTATCAAATCACTCATCCAAGTGAAGGTAAAACCATAGAGTTTTCACCTCACCAAGTTGCAATCAAGGATTTAGAAGATCCTAAACATGTCCTAGAAACTAGAATTGTTGATGATATTACCATGTTGTACAAATTTGATAACTTTGGGTCATCATATTTTCCATCATTTTTTGTTGTTCATAGTGATGACTTGAGCAAACTTTTGCATGAGCAGTTGTGTCATCTAAATTATCGCTCATTGCAGAAACCATGCAATCAAAATATGGTGACTGATCTTCCGCTCATTTCTTGGAGAGACGGTGTTTGTGTTGGTTGTGTTATCGACAAACATCATCAGGACAATTTTAACATATGTGCCTCTTGGCATGCATCATCCCCTTTGCAACTTGTTTACAATGATTTTTGTGGCCTTCTTTCTTATCCTTCTTTCTATAGGTGCAATTACTTCTTAAATTTCATTAATGTCTTCTCCATACACACTTGGGTTTACTTCTTAAGACTTAAGAGTGAATGTTTTGACATGTTTTTTCCTACAAGGTTCTTGTAGAAAAAAAATCTAGATATCAACTACACAAGTTAAGAACAAATAATGGTGGAAAATATGTGAAGAACAAGTTTACAACCTACTGCACTACATAGGGCATTCAAATGAAACATATTGTTTCATATAGACTATTATCACACAGGTTGTAGGATGGGAAAATCCCAACCCAAACTAAAAGAGTGTGACAACTACGAGAGTACCTACCAACTGTAACCTTATATAGACACACCCCTCACTTTAGTGATGATAAATCACCACAAGGGGGGAATCTCGATGACCCTAGGGGAATTGAGATGGAAATTGATAAGATGATGGTGAAAACCCGTATAGGTCATATTTGGAGAGGATAAAGGATTGGAGATAAATTCTTGTTGGTGAAGAATGGTTGCCAAGCATTGAGTACCTGCACCACAGTGTTAGCCTTGCCCAGAACAAGACAATTGATCGAGATACAAGAATTAAACCAAGGGGAACAAGCAACAAAATATTGTTGTCCCAAATTGCAGCAATATTGAAATATATATCAGAAATAGAATGTGCTACTAGATGCAAATCTAACCATCAAAATCATCAAACAATTATTGGATAATCAAGTAGTAAACATGTAGATAACATTCCAATACTTAAACACAAGCTTTGATGGTAAAGTACGGATGAAAAATGATGTTATCAACAATGTATTAGGGAAGCCTTATGGCTGTAGAAAACAATTGCTACAACAACAAAATCTAATCACTAAAATCAACAAACAATCCACCCAAAAGATAGCCAATGACAAGTAGATTAGTTATGGCAGTTTGCAAGCAAATTTTAATGGTAGAATAGTGAGCAGTGAAAGAGTTTAGGTGAGTTTTGCTGCATCCCTAATGGCTGTAGTATTTAAGTTATTACAACAATGAACTCCTGGGCTAAAAGAGGACGCCCTTAGGGCATAAGAAAGCCTATACCATTAGGAAAACATTCCAATTTGAAAAAATGCAATATCTCACAATTTCACGTATACCAATGCAATGATTTTATATTTCCAATGAAAGTAGACTAGTTCCTATTCAATTGGGTGATGGAGTCTCTTGTGTAAGATCTATCGTTTGCAACTTCTCTAAGGATGTAAACCCTTTCACTTCCTAGAGCATTCAAAACCTAGCTAGGAGGGTGTAATCCCTTTTACTCCTCTTGACAACCTTTGCTAAACTATGCTTATTCAAAATAAGAATGGATATTAGTGGAGGGTGTATGCCCTTATACTCACCCTAGGGTTAATACAAGAATAACCATGAAACAAGAATAATAACAATATGCATAAATTTATTACCAATTTCAAGAGATAGCAAGATAAACCCTACTTTACCAAGAATATTCCACCACAATAGCAAGAACCAAGCATCCAAGAGATAGTGCACCACTTTTTCCTCCAATAGACAAGTTTCATCATCCACAAAGAATTCAATAAAGAGAGATATAGAAAATTCCCAAGGGACCAAATTTCAGCCAAGAGAGGTCTAAGCCTCAAGTGAGTTATGTTCCAATGAAATGTCACAAGGTATTTATTTATACAAGACGTTCTAAAATTAGTTTTTCCACTTAACTTAGGGTAAAACAAAAATTAAGGAGGCCGACCTCCTTAATTTTCCTCTTTACAAAATATAATTTGAATTTACAAAATAAGCAATCCCTATAAGATGACATCATCCCTCCTAGGGATGACGTTTTGGCATAATGAGCGAATTGTTGAGCAATTTGAGGAAGTTGTTGGGCCTCCAAAGGCCTAATCTCCATGGTGCAAGGGTCTTCCTCCATAAAAAAATTCCAAATCATCATCAAGTCACCAACACCATCAAACCCTAGCCCCCAAGTGAGTCACCATGCCCTAGAAAGTGACATTTTGAGCCTCCAAGGTCAAACGTGGGGCAAAGGGGGGCCAAATTTCCTTCTCCCGGATGTCATCTCCTACCTCCAAAGGAAATGATCATCATCTATCCTACCCTAAGGTGTGGGATATGACATCCACCCTATGGGCTTCATGCCCCCAAAAAGGCCCAAGCAAGGCTTGTTCCTTCACTAATTTCCACCAAGCAAGATCCTGCAAAGACAAGTTAATGTGCCCTCCAAGGGTCTCATGTCAAACATATCATGCCAAGTAAAATCACTTTTAATACAAGAGCCATCTAAACATGTGCATCAATTCTACCTTTTCAAATTAAACAAATTCTCAAAGACCCTATGCAATTTGTGAAATTTAGATATGGGAGGGGTGTCATAATGCCCTATTGGGTGAACCAAATCCTCAAGTAGGGGAGCTTCCCAAGGACAATCCTTTCTAATTCATGTAATGGGCATGAGGTGGATGGGGTTAGAATTCTAGGTATGGGTTTCATGACATACAAGGGATGATATTGTCTCATTTATGGGTTCCTTTGTAGAAGGTATGTTGCCCTTCGTTCGCGATGCATGATTTTTCCAAGCCCCTTTGCCATTAATTTATTAGAGTATTTCCAAGTTGAAGATAAAGTGGGACTTCTACCTAAGCATGAAAAAAATTTCCAACATTAAATCTACCTTGGTCATACTTGACCATGCTTCCCCAAGTTGAAGACAATATGTGAGACTTCTACCTAAGCATGAAAAACATTGCCCACACACGCTCTACCTTGGCTAGCATGTCCAATTAGTTATTTATTTTACGAGTCCCTCAATTTTTTTGTGAGAAACATTTCATTATTATCGGGATCCCTAGGTGAGAATCGGAAAGGTTTATGATTGGATTTTATCTTTATATAGCTACAATCCTATGGGCCTTCAACCCCTTTTTCCCATGAAATGAGGTACATGCCCTTCTTGGGTAAATAAGTATGATGACCTAAAAGATGGGGAGATGAAAGAGAAGAAGTAATGGAAAGTGGTAAGTATGAGTGGGAATGATATGACAACCCTTCAAGGAAAACCCTTGGTTACAACCCTTTCCCCAAGAGTGGCCACTTACTAGGAAATCATGACACTCGCCAAGGTGAAATAAGGAAAACAACATATTTTCCAAGTAAAATGTTCCATAATCAAGAGAAGTTTTAATGAAACATATTCAAATGCCCCAAGTATTATAGTGGCACCTACCATGATACCTGACTTGTTACCTCATGAAGCAAGATCCATCGTCTTCCAGAAGAAAGTTGGTGTGGTGAATGCCATCATGATGAATGGAGAAGTATGGTGGTGAGGTGGGGCTCCATCTATGTAAGTGGACACTATCGGTCAATCCATCCCTTGGTAATCCATGTATTCAACCTTAGGGCATCGAGACATCATCTCCTTAGTTATCCCTAGGAATGGGGGATAACATTTGGCTCCTACTTGGGGACATGTACTCGCCGCAGAGTGCATGAGAACCTAAACATGTCTTTGTAAGACTTGCGCCTATACACATGAAAAAAAAATGTGAAATCCAGGGTGGCTCACTCACCCTTTGTTCATATGATCAAAAACCAAAATGTCAACTAGTGTTTAAAAGAAAATTTTCATTTTTTCAAAAAATTCTAACTAACATGTGTATGGTTAAAGAAAATGAAGTAATGCAATAATGCAAGTAGAGAAAAATGAAAGTAAAAATGAGATGAAACTAAAATACCATGAGCAATAAAGATGCAAATGTAATAAAAAAATATGACCTACCTACTTACCTGGGGCCCGTGGCCTTGAAGGTCATATGAAAAGTGATTTCAAGTGAAGTCATACAACCAGTGCAACCACTTGCTCAGTGTCTTTCCTAGGTGATTTCCCTTGTGCAAAAGTATATCAAAGACAATTTAAGCACATAATAATCATGATCATGAATAAGCATATAATAAATCATAGAAAGTAATTGATGGAGGTGGGGGGGGATCCTGCCAGAAAGAAAGAATACAAGCTTGATCCACCCATAGTTGAAGAGGGATGCCATGTGCATATGATGGCTCATATTCATCCTTAGTTGCATGATCATTTCTTCCATTTTATATGAATCCTTCGATGAAGAAGTTTTGAAACACTTCCCAAGTGGTAATTTTTTTGGGAGGAGTTCTATTGTACCACTTCTTGGCTTTCCCTAAAGAGAAAAACTTCATGCACACATCCTATGAAAAGGTGGGTAGCCATTTTATAGAACCCTTTTGAGAAGATTGTTAAGAATATTTATCAGGTAATAGTTTTGAATCCTCCAAAGGATGATCCCCAAGGTGTGGTTGGGTATCAACATAAGTATGTTGTAACAAGTCATCCTTATATGGATGAGACAAATCTATGCTCATATCAACATCAGGAAACCAAATACCCGGATCATAGAAATAGGAAGACCAATTCACTGAAGTTGACAACTCAACATTCATTTGAGATTTGTTCTCAATGTCATAAATGAGTTCCTTATAAAAATGATACAAGCCATGTCCCACCTATGCCTTCCAACACATATGAAATCATCAATATGTTGATCAACTATATCATTGGAATTG
Organism: Picea engelmannii; assembly: GCA_009831015.1. Taxonomy (NCBI): domain Eukaryota; kingdom Viridiplantae; phylum Streptophyta; class Pinopsida; order Pinales; family Pinaceae; genus Picea; species Picea engelmannii. The sequence continues at coordinate 46,536 of ML827783.1, read as the reverse complement.
ATTGCTTCTTCACAAGTATTGAGACCTTCATCTTCCTCAAGATGGAGAATAGACACCAAAGTTTCATCTAGGCTTTCAGGATGAGAAACTTCATCAAGGTATTCATGGCCACTTTCTTCATAAACTTTCTCTTCAATCATATCTTCATCTGCAAGTAGATTCTTGAGATAACCCTTTTACAAGATTCATTAGATTCTCAACGACTTCATTAAAAAATTCTTTCTCTTCCATCTGCAAAAGTGTCTTCGAGACATGATGAGTTCTGGGAAACGGTTGATCCCATGGTGCCATAATTCCATTGCCTAAAATGACACCTCAATGGAGTCGCCAGATGAGCGCAAGGCTCATCAAAAGATTGAAAGGGTACTAGGAGAAGGTGGGTTCTTAATTTGTCGAGTCACCAAATGGACTTAGAGATTTCATCAAGGAAATGGAAGAGGGAACTTCCCTTAGGTGGATTTGCAAGGAAAACTAGGGAAATTCTTTGGGATAACTTGTCAAAGTGTCATTAGGGATCGAAAGAGGATTCAAAATCCTCCCCGAAAATGACGCCAAAATGTTATCACATAAGTTTTAGGTTGGACAAAGCCCAACCCAAACCACAAGAGTGTGAAAAATATGGGAGTACCTACCCACTGTCAACTTATATAGACACTCCCCTTGATTTAGTGATGATAAATCACAACAAGGGGGGAAACCCATTGATCCTAGGGTAATTGAGATGGAAAGTGAGAAGATGATGGTGAAAACCTCTATAGGTCATATTTGGAGAGGATAAAGGATTGGGGATGAATTCTTGTTGGTGAAGAATGGTTTCCAAGTGTTGAGTACCTGCACCACAGTGTTATCCCTTCCCAGAACAAGACAATTGATCGAGATACAAGCCTTAAACCAAGGGGAACAAAAAAGAAAATCGTGTTATCCCAAACTGCAACAATATATATATATATATATATTAGCAATATAATTTTTTACTAGTTGCACATCTAACCATCAAAAGCATCAAACACTTATTGGCTAATCAAGTACTAAACATGTGGATAACATTCCAATAATTAAACACAAGATTTGATGGTAAATTATGGATGCAAAATGATGTTATCAACAATGTATTAGGGAACCCTCATGGCTGTAGAAGACAATTGATATAGCAACAAAATATAACCACTAAAATTAACAAACAATCCACCCAAAAGATAACCAATGACAAGTAGATTAGTTATGGCATCTTGCAAGAAAATTTTAATGGTAGAATAATGAGCAATGAAAGAGTTTAGGTGAGTTTTTCTACAACCCAAATGAATGTAGCATTTAAGTTATTACAACAATGAACTCCTCGACTAAAAGAGGATGCCCTTAGGGCATAAGAAATCTTATAACATCAGGAAAAGATTCCAACTTGAACAAATGCAATATATCGCAATTTCACGTATACCAATGCAATGATTTAGTATCTCCAAAAAAACTATATTAGTGCCTAGTCAATTGGGTGATGGAGTCTCTTGTGTAAGAACTAGTGTTACACACCTAAGTGTCACACTACCAAATGTCACACTTAAGTGTCACAACTATTATACATCTATGTGTCACACACCAAATGTCAAATATAAGTGTCGAACTTAAGTGTCACACTTTACCAAGTGTCACAACTTCATCATCATTGAGACGTGTTTGGCATGACCCCTAGACAAGTTGGAAGGGAAACGTATCAGTTGGAGGTTGAAATACTACCTTTTTCCTTGATATTTTGGCCTTGTTTGAGCTTCATCACCCCCTACCCATATACAAGGAGGGATAAACCCTGATCATCGCTCCCCAAGTGTGTATTAGGGAGCGATAATCCCTTATTCATTTCCCCGTGCACACTTATGGGGGGGGCGATGAAGTAGTTGCAACCATCATGCCTTTATTTGTAAGGTTGTTCTCGAGAGATCTCAGTTGGTTAAGGGATTTGTTTGAGCCACTTCCTATACAAGGCAAGGTCATTCTTTTTAGTTTATCCAAAACCTCATTTTACCACAACCTCTCATCAAAACTATCATATGGTTGTGATGCCTTAAGTCCTATATAATGGAGGCCAGGCTTGAGTAAAAGGGGGGAGAACTTAGAGCATCATACATATGATTTTGTGACATTCAAGGGGCTGGATAGGAGATCTTGGAGGATCTTATACAACCTCAATATTGAGACGGTAAGGGCTTCACTATTATTTGACTTCCATTAATATATAACTTGGTCTATTCCCTTCATGCCTATGTGTTCACTATTTTCATGTCTATTGTTGTCTAATTCATCATAGATAGATCTGGTCTACTTGACAATATAATGTACAAGAAGAAGGTATTGATATGTTCTTTACAAGAATTCTCTTGGAGCTTGGACATCAAGATCAAAGGCTAGAGCAATGAGGAAAACATACATAAAAAGGTAAGTCATCCATCCTTCTCTTCTCATTCTAATTGTTGAAATAAGTCTAGGATGAAAGTGGTACACCATTTGTTTCCTTCTGTCTTGGATCAAAGAGGGGTCTTGATCCAAGGGCGGTTTCACCTGTCCACAGGGATAAATTTACCACAACATCTAGGGTTTGAAACTTCTCTAGGGGTGTAATCCCTTTTATTTCCTAGAGCATGCAAAACCTAGCAAGGTAAATCTAGGAGGGTGTAAGCCCTTTTACTCCTCCTAGCAACCTTTTCTAAAATATTCTTATTCAAAATAAGGATGGATCTTAGTGGAATGTGTATGCCTTATACTCCTCCTAGGGTTTATACAATAACAAACATGAAACAAGAAGAAAAAATTAACAATATGCAAAAATTTCTTACCAATTTCAAGAGATAGCAAGATAAACCCTACTTTACCAAGAATATTCCACCACAATAGCAAGAACGAAGCAACCCAGAGATAGCACACCACTTTTTCCTCCAATAGAAAATTTGCATCATCCACAAAGCATTAAAGAAAGAGAGATAGAGAAAATGCATATGAAGGGCACAAATTTCAGCCAAGAGAGGTGTAAGCCTCAAGTGAGTTATGTTCCAATGAAATGTCACAAGGTATTTATTTATACAAGACATTCTAAAATTATTTTGTCCACTTAAATTAGGGTAAAACAAAAATTAGGGAGTCCAAAATCCTTAGTTTTCCCCTTTACAAAATCTAATTTAAATTTACGAAATAAGCAAGCCCTAAAAGATGATGTCATTCCTCTTAGGGGTGACGTTTTGACATAATGAGAAAATCATTGAGAAAGTTGAGGAAGTTGTTGGGCCTCCAAAGGCCTAATATGCATGGTGCAAGGGTCTTCAACCATAAAAAATTTCCAAATCATCAAGTCACCAACACCATTAAACCCTAGCCTCCAAGTGAGTCGACATGCCCTATAAAGTGATTTTTTGAGCCTCTAAGGTCAAACACGGGGCAAAGAGGGAACATATTTCCTTCTATGGGATGTCATCTCATGTCTCCAAAGGAAACATTCATCATCTAGCTTTCCCCAAGGCATGGGGTACGTAATCCACCGTATGGGATTCATGCCCCCAAAAAGGCCCAAGCATGGCTTGTTCCTTCACAAATGTCCATCAAGCAAGGTCCTGCAAAGACAAGTAAATGCACCCTCCAAGGGTCTCAAGTGAAACATATCATTCCAAGTAAAATCGCATTTAATAAAAGATCCATCTAAACATGTGCATCAAATCTACCTTTTCAAATTAAACAAATACTCAAAGACCCTATGAAATTTTCCAAATTTAGATATGGGAGGGGTGTCATAATTCCTTATTGGGTGAACCAATTCCTCAAGTAGGGGAGGTTCCGAAGGACAATCCTTTCTAATTCATGTAGTGGGTATGAGGTGGATGGGGTTAGACTTATAGATATAGGGTTTCATGGCATACAAGGGCTCGTATTGTCTCCTTTATGGGTGCCTTTGTAGAGGGTGTGCTTCCCTTCGTCCCCTATACATGATTTTTCCAAGCCCCTTTGCCATTAATTTATTAGAGTATTTCCAAGTTGAAGCTAAAGTGGGACTTCTACCTAAGCATGAAAAACATTTCCCACATTAACTCTACCTTGGTCATACTTGACCATGCTTCCCCAAGTTGAAGACAATATGTGGGACTTCTACCTAAGCATGAAAAACATTGCCCACACACATTCTACCTTGGTTGACATGTCCAATTAGTTATTTATTTGATGGGTCCCTCAATTTGTTATGAGGAACATTTCATTATTATCGGGATCCATGGGCGAGCATTTGGAAGATTTATGATTGGATTTTATCTTTGCCAGCTACAAGCCTCTAGGCCTTCAACCCCTTCTTCCTATGAAATGAGGTGCATTCCCTTCTTGGGTTCATAAGTCCAATGGCCTAAAATATGGGGAGACATAAGAGAATAAGTAATGGAAAGTGGTAATTATGAGTGAAAACGATATGAAAAACCTTCAAGGAAAACCCCTAGTTACAACCCTTTCCCCAAGGGTAGCCACTTACTAGGAAATCATGACACTCACCAAGGTGAAATAAGGCAAAAAGCATAATTTCCAAGAAAAAATGTTCCATAATCAAGAGAAGTTTTAATGCAACATATTGAAATGCCCCAAGTATTTAAGTGACACCTACCATAATACCTAACTTGTTACCTCATGAAGCAAGATCCACCATCTTCTGGGAGCAAGTTAGTGTGGTGAATTCCATCATGACGAATGAAGAAGTATGGTGGTGAGGCAAGGCTCCATCTGTGTAAGTGCACACTATCAGTCAATCCATCCCTTGGTACTCCATGTATGCAACCTGAGGGCCTTGAGACATCATCTCCTTAGTTATCCCTAGGAATGGGGGATAAAATAGACCATAACAAAATGGTGTTGCTAAGATAAATAATTACACATTAAAGGAAATGGATAATTGTATGGTCCAATCTAAAGAATTAAGTCTTCATTGTTGGGTAGAAGCCATCAATTGTGTCAATTACATAGTAAATCACACTCTCACAAATGATTTAAAAAATATAACAATGGAAGAAGCATGGACTAAAATTAATCTATATGTAATCAACTTCGTGTATTTGGTTGTGAAGCATGTGCTCACATTCCTGATGAAAAAAGGAAAACATTATGGCCTAAAAGTGAAAAGTGCATTTTTGTTGGATATTTTGAAGATGTCAAAGGTTTTCGACTTCTTCAACCTCATTCCAATGAAATAATTATTAGAAGAGAAGTCAAATTTGATGAAAATATCTTGACCTGCAATCCTAATTCAGTGCTTGTTCCATCTTCGACTTGCGAGCCATATTTGGTGTTTGTGACATCTTAAGTTCCTATTCTGGTTTCTTCTTCAAATGATGATAGTGAGGATGAAAATCCACTTCTACCTACTCACCTTCCTCTAGATGATTCCATTGAACATGAATTTGCACCATCACCACTGCTTCATGAATGAGCTTGTTCAACACAAGAAGCAACTAGTAATCTTACCAGTGATCCTTTAGATAGACATCAAACATGTTCACATTTCTATCGAGCCTCCTCTCTTTTGGCTCAAGTTTCAGAGATTCACGATCCAAAAACATTTGCAGAAGCTTGCAACCATTCTAATTTGAACACATCAAAGAATGAAGAATATCATTCTTTAATAGYGATCGATACTTGGGATCTTGTACCTCTTCCAAAAGGAAGAAAACTTGTCCTATGTAAATGGGTATACATAACTAAGTATGCATCAGATGGAAGTGTTGAAATACATAAGGATCRATTAGTTTCTAAATGATTCTCTCAAGTTGAAGGAATTGACTATAATGAAATCCTTTCCTCTATAGCCAAAATGAATTCCATCCACCTTATTCTAGCCCTTGTTGCCTCACATAGATGGAAGGTCCATCATATGGATGTTAAATMCACATTTTTTCATGGGTATTTGAAAGAATAAATCTACATGGAACAACCTTCATGCTATGTTCAAAATGACTCTAGTCTTGTTTGTCACCTTAAGAAAAATATCTATGGTCTTAAGCAAGCTCTTCAAGCTTGGTATACTAAAATGAATATCTTTCTTCTTGACACCAAATTTTCTAGATGTCATTCTGACCCTAATGTCTATACCAAGAAATTAGGAAGCCTTCTCATAATAATTTTGATTTATGTTGATGTCCTTATCCTCACTGGTATTGACCCTAAGAATTTAACCCATATCAAATCCATCCTTAAAAATAAACTCGAAATGATAGACTTAGGTTATTTGCGTTATTTCCTTAACCTCTAAGTATATAAAACTAAGGAAGGAATCTCCCTTTCCCAATCTAAGTTTGCATGTGAGATTCTTTGCCAATTTCACATGGAATATTTTAAACTAACCCCTTCTCCCTTCTAGTTTGGAGTCAAAGTTGTTTCCACCTGTACTATTCTTGAAATTGATGCCACTTTGTATTGTTAGTTAGTTGGTATCCTTATATATTTGACTCTTACACGTCCTAATATTTTCTTTGATATTGGTCTTATTTCCCAATATATGAAAACACCCCATGAGAGCCATTGGAAAGAAGAAAAAGGGATACTTCAATATATCCATGGTATAGTTCAATTTGGGATACATTATAGTTCAGGGGGGATTGCTTTGTTGGTTGGTTTCAGTAATTCATATTGGGTTAGTGACCCTGATGATCGAAATTCTACTACAGGTTATGTTTTTAGCCTTGGTTCCATACCTGTCACTTGGGCTTGTAAGAAACAACATACTATTTCTCTTTCTCTAGAAGAAGTAGAGTACTGAGGAGTGATTAATGAAAGTCAAGAATCCTTGTGGCTTCTACAAATAATTTCATATTTTGGATTCCGGCAACATCATCCGACCACCCTCTGGTGCAACAATCAAAGTGCTATCAATATCGCCAAAGATCCATTTCAACATAAACACAACAAACAGATTGAGCTACACATGCACTTCATCAGAAATATCATTCATGATCGAGTTATTGAAGTGATCTTTTTCCCTACATATGATCAAGTTGCAGGCATTTTCACAAAGTCTCTTACATAAGTGACCAAACTTCATTCTATGTTAGGATTTTAGGAAGTTTTCAGTAAGGGGGGATAAGATCTAATGCCTCCTTCCTTCTCCGATTGTGTCACCTTTTTAAATCCTTCAATCTTATCCCAAGTTGTTGTTAAGGGGGGATGTTAGGATATTTAGACACTTAGGAGTTAGTTAAGATAAAATTGGTATAATGTGTCTTTAGGTAAACAAGTGCTTATTTAGTATGCATTAGTATGCATTTGTAGTTATGTAATATGATGATCACAATATATTCTAGACATAGAGTGATCCGATAGATCATATTCTCTTTGATCTTAATGACTATAGTGATTTGTGTCTTAACCCCTGATTGGTCCATGATCTCTATTTAAATATCATGGAGGGTGATTTGTTGATGATTGATTGTGAGAAACTCTCTTGTAAAATGTTTTTCTTTTGCACTAATATACTACCTCAAGTGTCAATGTTGGTTGGGGCCATGGATTGTTTCCATCTTCGAGGGTTTAAACCATGTCAAAACATCGTTGTATTGATCTTTGATCTAATTGTGTGAGTGGTTACTGAAGGTGTTTGTCCTATGTATGAATACCCCATTTTGTCGAACATTGGGCACATGTCTTTTGATCACATCTCTTTATTTTCCATTGATATTTTCATAGTCTTATATTTTGTGTCTTATTCCTCTACACAAAAATTTCAATGAGCCTTTTATGATTTAAATGAATTTGTATATGTTTTTTTCTACGTATACTTTCAATACTCAACAAGAATGGATCCCGCTTATTGGTCATTTTAAATTCCAATGACAAAATTGATTTAAAGGTTTGCAATAATGTTCAGTAACTCAAAGTGATTTAATGAAGTCAATTCGCCTTAGATCTTTAGGTATAAATTAATTAGTTATTTATTATTACTTCTCATTTTAAGTTGAGAATTATGATAGTTGTTGTATGTACAAACACGGAGTTTAGTTATAATTGAGTACAATGATATGTGTTTTTATACGCAATCATGCAATTTAGTTAGAATAACAAAAAAATATCATTAGGATCACTACAAATGATTTTCTATTGTACAATTATAGTACTATTATAAAATCATGCTCAATAGTTAATAGAGACAAGTTTTATTTTCCAATCTTTTGTGTCTTATGTGACTTGAGCTTCAACATCTAGTATTTCTATATCATCATTCCTTTTTCTTTTTTCTTTTTGTCCATGTCAAATAGTCATTCTATCACGACCATTGTAATAATGTATAATCCACCTAATATATTGAGCTCTCTCCAATGTTTAATACCAATTTCATTAAATTTGGATTAATTTCAGTTTAAGCCCCTTTGAAGATATGCCAAAATTAAGGTTTCTAAAGTGCAAAATTTGGTTCTTTAACTTGTAAGAATCTAGTTTTGAAAGTGCCAATATCAAATTCAAAAATTGAAAAACTAAATTTAGAAAATGTGAAATGGGATTCCAAAAATGTGAGATCAAAGTCCAAAATTGCCAATATCGAATCAATGATTACTACTTGGTTTAGTGTTGAATGTTTTTATTAGTTTTATACTCTAAAAACAAAGAACAACTCATTAATCACACATTGAAAATAACACGAGGGTTGGATTTCACCACATCTATCATATGCAAATCAATACTTTTGTATTAAATAATTAATATATCAAGCATAGAATATATCAAACTTGGGTAGCAAAGATGGGTCCTGAAAGGGAGGATCTCAGCTTAGGTTATGACTTTGCTCTTGAGAGATGAAGATAGGGGCCCATAAGTTAGGTCTCCCTTAGGGCCTCCCATAGATAAATAAATAAATGACATTAGTTATCACTTTCATTATACTATAATTAAGTGACAATACACTTGAATCTTATATAGTGCGTGGGATAATTTCTCTAGTAGTGTATTTGCATGGAACAATGTGCCCCTACAATGTTTTTTATTTGAAAGCTAGCCAAGGAAATAAGACAATGAAATACCAATTTAATGAATATCAATATTTTTTCCAAGAAAAAAAAATCTTCATTTTCGAGGAAAAATAAGTTACAATCCTTAGATGCTAGTGCATATTTCAAAAACAACATAAAGCGTGTTGGAAGCACAAAGGAAAATTACAACTAGCCTCGAAGGATTACATTATATTGACCAAAAAAAGTAGACATACCAAATCATTTATAGACTCAAACAAACACATAATCTCACTGCATAGGGTAATACAGATCAAAGAAAAGTCTATCTTGATGGGAGATCAATTCCCCTTTAGTGTTTTCTTCCAACACTAACATATTTTTCAGCAGAGATAAAGCCGCTTTAGACAATAAATATATAGAAGAATTTAATTCTCTGTAAACATGCATAAAGGTTAGGTGATGGAAAATGTTGAAAAAGCTTTCAATCTTTGGCCAATTATCACTAAATCCATATTGTTCAGTTGAACATCATCATTCATCCAAGCAATTATTAACTTATAATCCCCAAAGAATTGAAGTTCATGAACATATTTAATTGTTGCACTTTAAGAAGGGAAAGAAGGCCCTGAAACTCCCCTTGATTGTTGGTTTCGGCTCCTAGGATGGCCTTTCTAGTGACATAATTATGATATGAGAAATGAAGTGAAAATCCCAATCTGTGGGTCCTATACAAACCCTAACACACTCCATCAAAGAAGCCCCATGCCATATTTTTATTGATATGTACCTCGCTAATCACTTGTCCCTTTTTCATTCCCATATTTTTCTTATAACTAGAAAGGGGGGCCAAAATTTGTTGAGACACTTTGAAGGGAGGAGGCACCTTACCATCAAATATACCTTGATATACCTGCATTGTGTGTGAGCTAAATATCCCATGCAACCAGAGTAGGGAGGGATGAAAAGTATTTTAAAGATTGAATAGTGAAGAACTCACGAAAACAGATAACTTCAGAAACTTTGTCCCATAGATGCGACACCCCCAATGCTTGCTCTATTTCCTGCCAAACCTATAGAGTGTAAGGACACAATAAAAACATATGTGATTTTTTTTTTATGTTTGTAGCATTGGACAAGAACTTCCACATTGGCTTTGTGTCTAACATGTGGAATTAGTCCTTAATACCTCTCAAGACTTAGGAAATTCACTTTAGTAAAGTAATTATTAAAGTGGATGTCTTTTTTATGATTAATTGAATTTAATTTAATTAAATACCTAAATATTTGGCATTAGTGAATTAAATTAGATCCTAGCCATTGATCTAAAGTGTTAGTGAGATCTAATCTCATCCATTGATCACTTTGGAGATCTAGGGTTTTGGATTTAGGGTAAATTCAACATTATAAAAGGCAGCTATGGTGAGGGGAGGAGACACACATAAAGTGAGATAGTGAGATCTCATTGATTGGGTGGAGAAGGACTTCTATCCAAGTGTGCAGGTTCAATGTCCAAGGAAGGGAGAAAGGGGAAGCAAAGGAAGTAGTGTCCAACACGTTCAAAGCATAGATCTTGAGGTGTGATAGGCTATTCTTGATGTTTTTTATTTTCCTTAGGTGGGAATTTATCCTAGGATGAGAGCCAATTTTGTATCTTAATAAAATCAACACAGTACTAGTTTTCCCTTAAGGGTTTTTCCAGGGGTATTTACCCAGAAAATTACGTGTGAAAATGTGTTTGGTTTCTAGTTTTTCTTTTGTTGATTTATTTATGTAAATCATTAAAAATCAGTTGTTTTTTTATTCAATAAATTTGCTTAGTAATTTTATTACAGCAAGTCATTTGGTAGGAAATAAATTGTCGGGTATTGGGGCTGAAATTTAACATGGTATCAAGCGTGTTGAAAATTAACATGGTACCAGATGCGAGACTTTGAAGAGGAAACCAAGTGCACAGATCGTAATTTTTGCAATGTAGGATTTTTTTATTCTCTACAGGTTGCAGGAAAAATAAAATAAAAAAATAAAAAAAGGGAGGGTTGTACATGTCATACAAAAACCATACAATCATACGAACGCATAGACTAGAAACTGCAGGGCTCCGTGTGGAGTAACATGCCACGGGTACTAACAGTTGTATGAGGTAGTGTGTGGTATAGGGATCCACAGGAAAAGGAGGTGGATCAGGCTATTGAGGGATCACGTGGAGATTTGTAGGGAGCACGTGTTGGAAAGGTTGCAAACGTAGTGGAAGAAGGAGCAAGACGGTCGGAGGTAGCATAAGTGGTGGCAGGCAGTGCGAAGGAAAAGAGCAGGAGGCTCGGGTAGGAACTGTCACAAGTGTGGGTGTAGAGGAAGAGCGACTACAGTAACAACCATGGGATGCAACTGCAACCAATCGACAATAGAGGAGTAGAGGCTACATGCCACCACAAACAACCAACAGAGCTTCCATAGAAAACAGGCGGAGCCGATCGTAGGAAGAGTGGGAAGAAAAATGTTGGGTAGACCAAGGCTGTAGAAAATCCATGGGCAAGCCACAGGGGCCTCAAGAAGAACGCAGAAGGAAAAGGCAGTAGGTAGCGGGAGATAGAGTCTGGGAAGAAAACAACATAACTTTGGACAGGGGTCCAGGCTGCTAGAAGAGATCATATCGTTTTGGTGCTTGAAGGACTACGCACAAACTATTCAGTTTACTGTGCCTGATGGACATGCACATTTTCATCATTTTTTATTTACCGGTAAAATTCTGATTTGGAGATGGCTGCAGTCGGTTTGACGTTTGAGGACATGCTAGAGGGTGCATCGAATTTTGTACCTTGGAATGCGAGGGTTATATTTATTGTCATGGAGAATGGGTTGTAGGATTTTTCTAACACAATCGTGACCCCACCGATGGATCCAGAGGACTTGGCTGCCCATGAGTTGAAGGACGTGAAAGCCAAGAGGATCATCTTAGAGGTAGTGAAGGATCATTTGATTCCTCACATATTCGAGAAGAAGTTAGCCAGGGAGATGTTTATAGCTCTGACGAATATTTTCTAGACTAGCAATGCAAACAGGAAGATGGTGTTGAGGGAAAATATCAGAGACACCAATATGACAAGATCATATACATTGACCAATTATCTCACCAAGATCACTCAGGTACATGATAAATTGGTAATGATATGGGAACTTGTGACAGATGAAGAGTTGGTGAGGATGATCCTGAATGGTTTCTCTAAGCCATGGGCCCCATTCATCAAAGGAATCGTGGCACATGATTCACTTCCCAGTTTTGACATACTATGGGATGATTTCATCTCAGAGAAGATTCAACATGAATCTTTAGTAGGCCAATAGGTTGGTGATTATGAGAATCTGGCTCTTGCTAGTCAGGCAAGAAGGAGAAAGGGGAATATAGGTGGAGATTCAACTCCAAATTCTAGAAAGAAGAAGGATTTGAGCAAAGTGAAATGATTTGCATGCCACAAGAATGGCTACTATGCTTCACAATGTCCTGAACAAAACAAAGGCAAGGGTGAGTGTAGGTAGCAACATATACAAAAACTCAAGGATTTTGATGAGAGATTTGAGAAGGATTTCTTGTTAGTCTCTTCTCTTTCTGGCACATTTTCTAGTAGTTACTGGTTTGTGGATAGTGAGGCTTCTCGTCACATGGTGGGGACACATGAGTTTTTCACTAGTTGGTCAGAGATGGACTCAGATCTACATGTGGAGCTTGGCACCAATGCCAAGTCTGGTGTAGAGGGAGTTGGGACAATTAAGTTCCAGTAGGAGTTAAGAGGTTCTCTTGAGGTGGAAAATGTATTGTATGTTCCAGAGCTTAAAATAAATTTTCTCTAAGTTTCGGCAATGGAGGATAGTGGATACACCATCTATTTTGAGGATGGTTAGGTTCTTATTCGACTGAAAGGATCTGACATAGACTCAACTCGAGTTGTTGGTGTCAGAGAGGGAAAGGTATAAAAGTTGCAGGGAAATATTGTAGGTGAATCCAAGGGAATATTATATCATGGATCGATGTCAAAGACAAAGGACGAGGAGCAGGAGGATCTGAAGGGTGAGCAAAGTTCACATACTTCTAGTGTGGGGAGTCAACCTTTAGATGGGAAGAGGGATTTATCCCCTTCCAATTATGTTGGGAGACCTATTTGGTATGAGTTGACATTGATGGATGCTCAGGAGCATCAAGATGCTTGTAGGAGTACATACATGGAGAGAAAGACTCTGAAGAAGTGTCCATACTTCATGGCACTAATGTGTAGCATCGTCGATTTCGAGACTTCCAGTGTTCAAGGAGAAGTTGACTGGTAGGGTTGGCGGGATGCCAATGTGCAGGATGATGTGTGAGACATTGTACCCGGGTTGGAGGGAGAACCAGTTCTAGGTGTCTCTTTGAGAAGTACCTTCCTCAATAAGAGGGAGTGTTGTTGTTTGTATCATCAGATAGGTACTTCCACATTGGTTCTATGTATAACATGTGGAAGTCATCGTTAATACCTCTCAAGAATTAGAAAATTCACTTTAGACATTAGTTATTAAAGTGAATTCCTCTTTTATGATTAATTGAATTGAATTTAATTAAATTCCTAAGTATTTGGCATTAGTGAATTAAATTATATCTTATCCATTGATATAAAGTGTTGGTGAGATCTAATCTCATCCGTTGATCGGTTTGGATATCTAGGGTAAACTCAACATTATAAAAGGAAACTAAGGTGAGAGGAGGAGAGACACACAATGTGATATAGTGAGATCTCATTGATTGGGTGGAGAAGGACTTTCATCCAAGTGTGCAGGGGAAGGGTACGAGGAAGGGATCAATGGGCATAAAAGGAAGTAGCAACCAACAAGATCGAAAGATATGTATTGAGGTGTGATAGACTATTGATCTTGTTGTTTTGTATTTTTCCTCGGGTGGGACATTATCCCAGGATGGGAGCCTAGATTTTATCTTAATAAATTCAACACAATATTGGTTTTCCCTTCGGGGTTTTTCCAAGTATATTTACCCAGAAAATTACATGTGCAAATGTGTTTGGTTTCCTGTTTTGATTTCGCTGGTTTTTTTTTTCTATAAATCGTTAAAAATAATTCGTGTTTTTTATTCAATAAATATCCTTAATAAGTTTATTACAACAAGGCATTTGCTAGGAAATAAATTGTTGGGTGTTGTATCTAAAATTTAACATGGTGTTAGAGTGTGTTGAAAATTAACAAATTTGTCTCCTCCAATTCTTGCACAAATATCATAAATTGGGCCTTGGCTTCCCTCTAGTTTTCATACGATCCTAGTTTAATACTTATCCTTGAAGAACCAACCAAAATAAAATAATACTCTTCGGTGGGCCGTGCACTTTTCATAGTTTTGTAAACCACCATTTATATTCATGGACCTCCTCAATAATCAATGCAGAATATGCCAATTAGGTGGAGTATGACTACCCCGACTTATTATAGTTCCATACCAACTCATCCTTCAGATTTGTAAGTCATACATGCACCTTTCTTAACTCTCTAAAAAACCGAGTCCAGTCCTACTACTAATTTTCGTCTAAATCTAAGTCCTCCACGATGAGCTAACCCTATCTCCACATAAAGGTTCGACATGGATCCCTAATCTGATTGAGAGTACATCTCCCAACTTCTTGAAGGTGAGTCATTAGAAATTTCGATAGATATATCGTGTCACTACAAATTGTTATGGAATCTACACCCACCCACACTTCAGAACCCATGCCCACCTTCCAAGACAAAAAAAATCTTATAATAGGGAATGCAAGTGTTAATGCATGACATTAGTTCGAAACATTGTGTGTAGGTTTTTTCCTTTGTCAAATCTAGTCCAATATAGAGTTTGGGAAAATGTGTTTATCAACAAGAATGTGTCGCCATAGAAAATTATGAGATACAAATATCCACAATGAATTGGAAGCTAAATCCTGACCAAATACAACTAAATCCTTTAAGCATTAGCCACCCAAGATTTTAGGCTTTGACAATCATTTACATGTAACCAAATGCGAACCTAGGTAATATGTGCTACTCTTCCACAAATAGTTGAAACACATATTTCAAATGCACGTGAGAATGCCCCTTGCTATGTGTGCAAGTAAATTCAAATAGACTCGGATGGCTTCAACCACCAACTTGATGAGTGTTAATCGACCTCCATGTGAGATCCACCTATTGCACCAGAAATTGATACTCCTTTCAGTACAAGTGAGGAGCCATTTCCAATTGGAGATGTCATAACTATTGGGTTTGAGGTTAAATCCCAGGTACTTAACTCCATCCCCTATTTCATGTGAAATTAAATGAAAAAGATTCAACAATGGAGGCCACACCTCCTCCACAAAATTTGAGAAGAAGATGGTTGATTTATTGACGTTGATAAGCATGCTAGTGGCATTGCAAGAAAACTCTAGAATTTATTTTAATTTCCTGCCTTTGAAAACTTCACACAAACAAAAATGAGCACATTATCCACAAATAATAAATGATTTAAATGCTTTCAAATACCAATATTTAGAACCTGCAAAATATCCATCCTTCTTGCATCCATGATAGCTAGACTGAGTCCATCAGTAATGAGTAAAAAGAGGTAAGGCGACAAAGGACACCCTTATCATAGTCCCTGACAAAACTTGAAGAAGGGTGAGCCAAATACATTAATAAGAACAACAAAGGAAATAATCAATATGCAAGCCATAATATATTTAACCATAGAGAGCCTGAAACCAATATGCATAAGCAACATCCAAAGGTAAAGCCATGAAACTCTATTATAAGCGTTAAAAAGGTTGATTTTGAGGACCAAGATTGCACTATTTTCTGTTTTGATGGTGTGTAGACCCTCCATAGCTGATCCGATGGCTTCATGAATAAGCCAACCTTTAATAAAATGAAGTTGTTCTTGAGTGATAACATTAGAGAGTAGGGGTTTAATTCTAACTGCAATTATTTCTGTGATGATTTTGTATAACCCGTTGCATAAATCCATGGGACAAAAATCATCGAAAGAGGATGGATGGTCTATATTTGGAATGACTAAAATAAAAGTAGAATTGATGATGGTTAAAAAATTACCAGAGAGATCGACTTCTTCCACCACCTGAATAAAGTCATCCCCAAGTATGTCGAAAAATTCTTCATAGAATTATATTGACTAGTCGTCCGGCCTGGGGATTTTATCCTTTTTGAATGATGAAATGATCACTCGAAGATCCTCTTTTGTGACTTCATGGAAGATATCACGTGCCTCCTCTTCTTCTATGAGCCTTAGAAAGTATGCAATCATTTCAAGGATTTCCCCCATCTTGACCTGCTCAATCTCCTTGAACAATGCTTGAAAGTGCTCGACCTCTAATGCAACTAGCTCATTGAATCCATGTGCCACACCCCCATTAGCATCCTTCAACTCTCAGATTGTATTATAATTCCTTCATTAGTTAGCAAAGTTTTCAAAGTATTTAGTGTTCTGGTCTCCTGCAGCTAAGCATAAAGTCCTACTTTTTAACCACAAAGCTTTTTCATTTTCCAATAATATCTTGTTCCTACATACTTGTAAGGAGAAACATTGCTCCTTCTCATTGGGAGTCCATGGATCATCCTACAACTACTGTTAAAGATACTCAAGCTCTTCTTCAATGTTACAAAGATCCATATCAAGAGCATGATTATGATCCCCTGCCTAGGTCATTACTTTTCCTTTCAACAATTGAAGAGCATAAGTAAATTGAAAACTTGCAGAGGAATTATTATTCTCCTGGAAATGTGTCCAATGATCATGGATTAAATTCCTAAACTCCTCTTCTTCTACACAAGAAAAATTATACTTGAACGAAGCTCCTGACTTCCTTGACAACATGGCCAATTCTAACATGATAGGGAAATGATTAGATCACTGAACCTTTCTAACCCAGGAGTGGTATACCCCAACATCTTGCAAAAGAGAATGATGTACAATAAAATGATCAAGCCTTTTACTAATTCCGTGAACTTTAGAATGATTATTACTCCACATCGAACTAAGCACAATTGGCTCAATGTCAACCAATCATATCGCCTCAATTTTGTCCAAGAAATGTTTTCCCAATTTGTCTACACGAGCACTCCCGATATTTCTTCTGTACTCAAAGTAAAATTCAAATCACTACCACACACCAAGTTTCCAAAGTGAAAGATGTTTAGGGAAAATAATTGGGTCCAGAACGTCTCTCGATCCTCGTATGGCCCATATATATTAAAAATGGTTATGGCACAATCAAATTCCTTACAATAGAGCTATGTTAATAAACCTCAGAAAATAACATAAGAAATGATTCCCCCCCAAAGAGCCAACTAAGTCCAAATCAAGAAACTCCCAACCTAGGAACAATTTTTGCATCAACAATAATAGAATCACAACATCCCATCGTCTCCTAGATTAAAACAATTTCAGGCCCGCTGGCTTCAATAAGCCTCTTTAGAGTGATATTTTTTACTCTCCCTACCAAGGCCCACATATTGAATGACAAAATATTCATGGAGAACCGACTTTCGAGGCTAGTCCCACTGTAAGGACCCCAAAAATTAACCTCTTCCTTCCATGGGAAAATTCATGGAAGGATTTCTCCTGTGCATGTTTTAGGGTAGAATTACATCCCCTTTAGATTGGCCTGGTTCTTTAGAAGCATCAAAACCCAACCCCCCTAGATGAGCCAAACCTTGATTATAAGACCTAAGACGAAGAAGATAAGGTTCCCTACCGAAAGAGGTAGAAAGGGATCCCACTGAAGAATTCCTAGGCTTCACCACAGACTTGGGAGGTAAAGGGTCATCATTTTTAGATAGGTCAACAACATAGGGGTCATTGTCCCGTTTCTCAATATGATACGAATTTCAGACCATCCCCAAAGAAACAAAATTATCGATTCCCTCCCTAGACTTAATCTCAGTATCTGCCAAAGAATTAGATGCAAGAATATGTAAAGAAGAGGGTTTAGGGAGGATCTTACTCGAATCAAAATGTGATTCTAATATTTAGTCCATAAAACCTCGAATTTACTCCATTGTGATACTGCTAGCTCCAGGTCATCCCCCATAATTTCCCATGGGGCCTGATTTTCCAATGAAGCCAACCCATCATTCTCCATTTGGATAGCTATGTCCCCCATCGGGATTTATCGATACAGGCCCTTCATGTTAGTACATGATTCCAATGCAATGCATTCTTTTTCACCTAGCTTTGGACTAGATGAGTGTAATAAAGAAACCCCAACCTCCATTGGGGTTTTGGATCCCTTTGACATGACTCGAGCATCTGAAATCGTGTTTCCATGAAAGTTTTTGACAAATTTAAGGTAATAGTTTTCCATAACATGGTTGACCATATGGAACTGAGGAAAACAAAAGGAGGAGATAGTTGACCTTATGGAACCGAGGAAAACAAAAGGGGGAGTTTATATAATCTATAGGTTGGGTGTAATATCTAACCCCATCACCATCTCCAAGGACTCAAAAATCCCTTTCCTAGGGTCCAAATCCATTAGAATCAGTGTCATTGATCTAAACTTGTCGTTTTTGTTTTAATAACTAGCATCAAAGGACCCCAAAGAGTCACCTACAACCTTCAATCCCAAGTCGTTCCACTATTTAAAGAAAGTTTGGTAACTTGATGTAGGTGGATGTATTCAAAGAAAGTTTGGTAACTTGATCTAGATGAACGTACTACTAAGAGCCTCCTCCGGTGCATGTAACAAGGGATGCCAAGGTTTGGTGCAAAGAAGATGATGGTTCCAGTACCATAGATTTGATAGAATTAAATCCATGTCCTACTTAGAAAAAAATATGCACTGAATCCATCCCCGAGACAACAGGTGGAAGATTGGCACATAGCCAAGACATGGAACCCAATTTTTCTCCATCCAAATATCCATGGTATTCACAGATATTATGCACCCACATAGATTACATACAATAGCACGCCCCTCGATCTGACTCACATTCAAATCCTCTCCCACAACCAACACAACGCCACCACCTCGATTCTTTACCGATAACAAACAGATTGCTGATACCTCACCACCTTCGAGCTTTTCTAGGTCAATTTTTTCACCAACAAACCCTAAGCCAGGAATCACTTCTGGTGTCTTACCTGCCAAAGGAATTCCAGGAGAGGTGGACTATTCTAGGCTATGCAAAAAAGCATATATAAAATGCAAACAAGCATATATAGGATTGTGAAGACTTGATATCATAGGTGGGAGGGTTATCTTACATTCTAGAGGCCAAAATTTATTCATTCCTTGTTGATGGTGATACCCATTTACAAGTATGATTGGAATATTTTTATGAGTAGATCATGTTACATGTTGGAAAGATTTGGGTCTTTATTATTTCTTTGTTTGTATCATAATATTATACTATTAATTTTCTTTAGAGTTGGTTTTTGTATTTATGTTTATTTTATTGAGAAATTTATTCCTTCTCACAACTCGGCGCTCAATTCATGATGAACATTTTATATTCATATATATGGTCTTTTTGGGTTCATATAGTTGGGAGGAGAAATTGTCTTTCTAAAATAGGTCCGTGAATCTATGAAGATAAGTTTCTAATTTTTAATGGGCATATTTGTATTTGTAATTTATAACAAGTAATGAATGACA
>ML827782.1:0-44759 GCA_009831015.1 Picea engelmannii | reverse complement strand
CAAGTAGGATTTTTTGGAGGCTTATTTGGTGTAGAAGTTCCCTTTTTTGGTGGCATGTTGGCCAAGTATCACTTTTGAACCTTGATTTTGAGGTGGTTCTGCTAGACAATATTTCTTTTGTTGTATCTCCCAAGTTTTGGCCCGTCTGGGTATGAAACTTTCTTTTATGTAGTTATCTGATATTTTTTCTCTGCAATGCCACAGGTCCGATCAAAATTGGATGTGCCAAGTGGAATTTATGGTAACTTCCCCACAACTTGTCGATTTTTGTCCTTTCGAAGAGATCTCACTTGTATAGCATGCCCTGCACAAAATGATTGATATAAAATTCCGAAACTCGCACCAGAAATACTACAGATTGTCTGCAATCCAATGAAATCAATCCCACTCAATTTGGATACTCTAGGAAGAAGTTATGATTGTTTTTCCTGGAACAACTTCTTGAGACTAGTCAATAGGACTAGTCAGATACCCTATCTTACACAGGGTGTATCTACAAATTTAAGATGACCCATAAGCTAAACGTTTTACCACAGATACCTTACTAATTTCTGTAAATAGCCTCCAGAGTTTAGGTTCTAAAACGTTACAGAAATTTTTTTATAGCGAAAATTTCACAATGATTCAATTTAGAATGATTCCAAAACCCTATCTTGTACAGGTTGTATCTCCGAAAGTATAAGGCCTCCGGAGCTGAATTTTGAACCCAACTTACCTTGATCCGTCTACTAAATATCCTTCAAGTCGTTCCTTCTGAAACATTCTAGAAAAAGAGTTATAGAGAAAATTCCAAGGTGTTTCAGATGTAGCAGTGAAACCCCAAGACCTTGAGCTCTGATATCATATGTTAAGAACCAAATATCAATATAGCATAGAAAAACCTCAGAAAAAGTACTCAACGCCTTGAAAAATAGATAATTTCAGATAATAAGCCTCTTCGAGGGGGCAACCTCCTTTTACCCCACTTAAATGTTCAAGTACAAGATGATTCAAAATGGAAATGTCTCCTTGGTATATATAGGAGACTAGGAGGTATAATTACAACTAATGGCCTAAAGCCGACATAAATAAAATAACATTACTAATATAATATGCCCCAATTAAGGGGTAATGAGCCAATAGTAGGGCTTAACACTCATACACCAATTTGGTGTATGGCTTGGTCGTGACCTTAAAAATTGATGATGATGATGATGATGATTGTTGTTGTTGTTGTTGTTTAATGATTTTTCTATTTTTAGTTTTTAATATTTAACTCTTATTTCTTATAAATTAAATAAGAATAAAAAAACTCCTTAATTCTTATTTAATTTATATTAAATAAAAAAGAAGAAGCCTAAAACATAGAAAGCATGAAACATTTAAAATTATATATATGTTTCATGCAAAAAAAAACATTGGACATCTATTTAATATAAATTAAAATAAGAGTGAAAGAAAACTATAAAAGAAGGATAATATACATATAGAATATGTTTAAATGTTATACGATTTGATTTTCTAGCTATATAATTTTTGGTTAAATTGGAATTTTTTATGATTGAATTTACATTTTTGAATGTATAAATGGATTCATCATCTTTGAAAAATCCCTATTACAGTGAGATTGTGCAATATTAACCATTAATATTTGCAATTCAAAATATCCTCCTAAATTTTTAATAAAATTTTAAGCAAAATTAGTTGAAAAAATGTGAAAAAGGGGTCAAATTACTAGCATGTATAGAATTTTAAATGTTTCATGCTTTCTCTCTATATATCTTTTGGAATCATAATTTGATTAAATAAGAGTAAAAAAAACCATATATATAGTGCCAAAAACCTGTTATATATATATATATATATATATATATATATATATATATATATATATATATATATATAATTATAATTTACTTGTTTTATGGCTTTTGGTTTATGGCTTTATCCTTTAAACTTTTATTTAATTTATATTAAATAAAATTTTAAGAAAACCATCAAAGAAAGAGAACAAATACACATATATGAGTTGGTTTATCAAAAATATTAATAAGGAGAAAATGATAAATGCTTAGTTTTTTAACATATAAAATTTTACTCTATATTAAATGATGGTTTCATATTGACAATCAATATCATAAAAAAAATTCAAGCCATAAAACAAACAAATCTATCTATCTATCTATATATATAATTTCCTTATTTTATGATTTTATCATTTAGATTCTTAAAATAAAATTTTAAGAAAACCATAAAAAAGAGAACAAACATATATATATATATATATGAGTTGGTTCATGAAGAATATTTATAAGGAGAAAATGACAAATGGGTAGTTATATAACATATAAAATTTAAAGATTAACAATTTTACTCCACATCAATGATGATTGTTTCCTCTTGACAATCAATATCATAAAAAAACGTTCAAGCTATAAAATAAAGAAATATATATATATATATATATATATATAATTTTTTTATTTTATGGCTTTATCATTTAAACTTTTAAAATTAAAGTCTAAGAAAACCATAAAAAAAAAAGAACAAACACACATATATATGAGTTGGTTCATGAAGAATATTTATAAGGAGAAAATGGTAAGTGGGTAGTTTTCTAACATATAAAATTTAAGGGTTGACAATTTTACTCCATATCAATGATGATAGTTTAGTTTCGTCTTGACAATCAATATCATAAAAAAAAAAAATCAAAATAGATTAGAACATTCAAAAATTATATTCATAAGAAGAAAATGACAAGTGAATAGTTTTCTAACCTATAAAATTCAAGGGTTGACAATTTTGCTCCACATCATCCATGATGATGGTTAACTATTCACAATCAATATCATAAAAAAAAACATTCAAAATAGATTAGAACATTCAAATCGAGAAAGTTTAGTTTAGCAATAGTTCTAGGACCTACATCATGCAAATATGACTTTTAGGTGAAGACTATGTCAAATGACAAACCATTTGAAGGACGCTTGTTCGAAGATCTGACCCTTTAACTAGGAAAATATTAACAAACCCGCAAGTTGGAATACGCCTGATCAACTTAAAAAAAAGGAGGTCAATCACTCCAATACAAGTACTTTGATAGAGGTCTTTCCACCCATCTCCTTGATAGTCCTTAGGGGTTGAAGTGATTGCATGATTTAAACAATTTCGATCTAGGATGAGATACAATCTCTTCTACTAATTCTAATGAACCTTGACAATTAGTTTCACTATCCTTCGACTAGGCCCACCACATCATTTAGATGAGTGGAAAGATATCCAAATGAAAAAGGGAAAAATGTAAATCAATAATTGCTCAAATTCCAAAGTGAGGAGATGCATCTTCTTACATCGTACCAGTGAACAACGTTCAATAGTTAAGTTTGAAATAGTTATTTTGATAAACTCATGGGAAAAACACAAAATATCATATCTCTATATGGGTATTGTAGACATAAACATGGCAGCAACGTGTCCATGGGAAAAACACAAAATATCATATCTCTCTTTGGGTATTGTAGACACAAACATGGCAGCAACTTGTCCTTTGATTTGTTAGAGTTTTTCTAATATTAAGTTTGATTTTTTTTTTTAAGTTTTGTGTTTCATTTCATTAACTCTCAATATAACATTTACTTTTTCATGAGATTATAGAAATAACTAATTTAGTTTTCCAATATAACTTGGATATATAATGTTATTTAAAAATTAATTATGTAATATTTACAAATTGAAAGAATTTGTTTAAAAGAAATTTTAATTTATCCAAATTTAATGTTGATTTTCTTCATTATGTAGAGAGATAGTTTTGATTCTAGATTAGGGTTTATCACCTATTTATATTATCTTAATTTTCTTTTGTGCTCTAATTATTTATCTCAACACAATATATCCTTAAATTTAGATGTAATAATATGATTAATATTATCATTATTCTCGAGAGTGACATCTTCCTTTATACCCCAATGATTTGGTCAAGACTTGGCATCTTTATGTCAACCTCACTTGAGTTGCAGATTGTCTTAGGAAGCATCTTGTCTTCCATTTTGTTTATCTTGTTCTTGTAAGTTAGGTACTTAATCATAGATGTACTCTTGATGGGGAAAACATGTGCTTCTATGAGGATGATATGATAGGGTGCATTGCATTTGATTTTGATATTATAAGTTATAAAACACTTTTAGATTTTTTGTATATTTCTCCATGATTCTCTAGAAATGTTGCATCCCCAAATTTCACAACCATATAAGATAACAAGAGTGGCGAGAGTCTAAAACATGATTTTCTTTTTATCCCATGGTCAAAGGTCTGTTAATTTACAATATTTTTCAATCCCATAATAAGCTTTCCACCCTCCATTTATCCTTTTCTCAATGATATAGTTGCAGTTGAGCTTGTGATGAAGATCAATTCAAATATATTTGTATGAAATCACTTCCTCCAAGCTATTTTTTTCATACACGAAATTAGCGTAAGTGAAATTTTTGGATTTAATTAGCACAACCTTCATTTTGTCAATGTTAATATATACTTGTACTAGAGAAAAAATCCTTGAGAATTTTTAGTTTCTTATTGAGATCATAAGACTCCTCATGATAAGAACAATGTAATCATATATAGGAGTATGATGACTATACTAGCTATATTCAGATTGACACAACTTACTTCTTCCAAACAATACTATAACTTGTCAATGTATACACCAAAAAGGGTATGGAATAGGGGGAAACCTTACTTAACTCCTATATTACAATTATTTTTTTCCTACTATCCCTTAGATTTCATAAACTTGGAAATAACGTTCTCATACAACCTTATTGCAATAGCTCTTAGCTCAAAAGGAAATTTTATCTCCCCTAGCATATTCCAAAGATTAGTCTTGGTCATTGTGTCAAAATATTTTCTAAATTCAATGAAACAACACATGATTTTGTTTTATTATTGTGACACTCCTCTGCAATGATCCTAACTGTAACAATGTGGTCCATGGTTGAATGATAGCTCCTAACTCTAGCTTGTCATTTCTCTCTTTTTCCATGGATTTCTAACCATACACTATTCTTATTTTCTAAAATAATTCCATATAACTTGTTTAAAAGTGGGCTAATCATAATGGTCCTTTAATTAGATGGATTGTTTTTGTCCCCACTTTTAAAAATAGGTACAATGAGGCTTTGATTCCAGGGTTTAGGGAATCCCTTCTTGATATGTGTGTGTGTGTGTGATATATATATATATATATATATATATATATATATATATATATATATATATATATATATATATATATTCTCTTTTTATGGTTTTATTCAACTCTTATTTAATATATATATGAGTTAGTTCATAAGGTAATTCTATAAGAAGAAAATGATGAGTGGGTAGTTTTCTAAAACGTAAGATTTATGAGTTGGCAATTTTACTCCATCTCAATGTTGATAGTTTCCTCTCCACAACTACATGAAAATGTTCAAAATAGATTAAAATGTTCATATTAAATGTAAAATTTATTTATTTATAACCAAAATTTGAAGAAATTTTATTAATAATAAAAAAATGTTGTAACAAAGCTAAACAACATTTGCACATCATTCTTAAGAGTCTGAAAAAGAATTGAGTGTACCATCTCCTTGTCAATTTTTTTGTTGTTTCTTGCATAAGATACTGGAACATTTCGTATCAATTTATTGAATACATGGAAAAATTCTCACAAACTAGTTACAAATAAAAACACAAAAACAATGCACAATTAACCTAGAAGAAGATGTTCAAGGAATGTATGATGCTCCTATTGAATGTTCATTTTAGTTTCTTGTTCTCTACAGCCTCAGTTGAACTCTATTTCCCTTGTAAGGAGGAAGAGGTATTTGATGCCTTATTCAAAACTTCAAAAAAGGATTTAGAATACACAATTTGAACTTGCACTTCCAGTTCCACCTCCTTATCCACTTCCTGAGTTGAATCCCTTTCTTCTTTCTCAGATTTCTCTACTTCCTCATTTTCCTCCTCTGTCTCTTATAAATATTATTTTTTTCTTCTTTGTTATCCTTTTGTTTTTCTTGTGCATTGGAAGTTGGGTCTTCAAGGGATGAATTGAAGCCACTATTTAGATTCTTTAAATAATTAATATTTTATTCTTTATTATCTTTGGCCTCCTTGTTTGTATTTTCCAGAGTTATTGTTTCCTCTGGAGTTTTTGGATTTTTTTTTTTCTTCTAGATTCAAGAGTAATTCATATTTGTTGATTCTTGATGAGGGAGGACACTCTTGTGATGGAATTGAATTGGTCGGGATTTTATTCTAGAAATTCAGGCTTTTGTTCAATATGATATTGAACTCTAGTTCCATCCTTGATTTCTATTTTTCTTGATACATTGAAGAAGGTTGCTTTTCTTGAATTGTTGGACATTTTTTTAGCAAAATTTCCATTGGCATGGTAGGCCATGCATTAAATGGAATATTCTTGTAATATAATACTTGTTGATGACTCCATCCACCATCTTTAATTTGCAAGGATTCAAGGATCCCCTTTTCCATATCAACCTCCACACACATTCTTGTACAAGAATATAATTCCTCTTTTGGTTATGATCAATCAATGTAATGGACCAATTTATTCCTAATCCTTCTAAGTGAGTTATCATCCTAGAAAATTAGCAGGAGGAGAGGTTGTATAACCCAAAAAAGAGATAAATATTAGATACGACCCAGATTTAAATATTAGATCCCATGCTTCCTTCCTTATAAAAATAAATATAAAAGACCCTTGGCTAAAGGAAAATGAAAAACCATAACTATTAGATTTTGGAGTCCAATGTTATAATACTCATGCATCCATAGCTTTTGGATTGTTCCAAAGGAATACAAAATTACCAACCATATCGACCCATTACAGAATGTTTCTCCTGCAGATAGATGAAACTTCCCTTGGATTACTAGACCCCTATACCAAGACACAAATAGTGCAAGTGGACACTAATATCCCTTTAAACTTATCTTGACCAATCAAAATGAGAAGGAGAGAAAGGATACAAAGAACCTGTTTCAATGTTTTTCCTCGTTGCTTCCAATACCGGCCTTGATCTCTAAGCTCCCTAGCGCAAATTGAGATATGCAATGGAAAAAAAGGTAAAAAAATATCTCCTACTCTAAAAGACTATATAATACAAGTTTATCTACTAAGATTAGAGAAACAATAGATGAGCAATTGTAACAATACATAAACTCGAAGGAAATAGGCCAAGTATATATTAATTGGAAAGCCAAAAAGACATACTTACAAAACATGATTGATACGTTAGAAACCTCTCCAAGATCTCCTCATCCATCCCCTTGCATGAATCTTGAAATCAAAATGTTGAATTATTTCCCCAGGATCAAAGGTTTAATACCTCAAATCTTCCTCCCTTCATGACATAGACCCCACCTCAACAGAGCCCGCTGACCTCCCGGTCTATAAATATTTCACTCTCCCTAAACTGAAAGGTTCTTCAGGCCCACTGTCGAGACCCTTTCTCAAAATGACACCATAGGTCCTAACAAATACCAACCCTCTCACTCATGCCTCAGATATGACTTTCCTTTAGAAGCTGGTTCCTAGCTCCTGAATGTTTCGACTTTCGCAATTCAGGAAATCGGGGAACAACACTCCTTCTACCCTTTTACAAATTCCCGACTCTGAAATCTGATGACCTGGATCTACGATCCATATTCCCCACCAAACGATGACCCGGATTAAGCCGACAATCCTTTCGTCAAGAGTCTGCGGAAGCCTCCTCTCGTGATTCTCGGTGGCCGAAACCCGAAGTCTGCCTGACCGAAATCAACGGTTCTCAATGCACGGGGTCTAACGGTCCTGATGAATCCATGACTTTTGCATTTTAGTGATTAAGGGTGCAAGGCCAAGCCTTGTCTTCTCGACTTGCGATCCCTGAAAGTCATGCCTCCAATAAGATCTACGGTTGTGCGCCTCCCTCGATCTAACGATCCTGGTTATATCGAGATTTTGTGAACCAGTATTTCACAACTCTTGACTCCATCCACGAAGTCCCCCACCTCCCAAAACCTGATATGGAAAATCTTAAACATGGGATCTATGGCCCTCATTGGTCTAGATCCAACGACCACTATTCCTCCTGGCTTACAAGTGTTAAAAGACACTTGGCCTTAATCTTCCTGTTGATCTGCAAGATCCAATGACTCATGACACTTCGACACTTCTCCTCGAAGTTTCTTCATCATCCATTCAACTCCTGTTACTCCTTCATAAATCTTCGACATCCACCCTTTTGAGCTTTCTTTCTCTCGGGTGACTTCGACTCTCACTTCCCTTTGAATGCTTCAAAGGTTCTATCCCTCCTAATATTTCTCTGCAAACTCAAGGTTTCCTCGGGATTCTTGCATGCACCCCTTGTGACATTCACAAATAAACTCTAGTTATTTGATCCATCGATTCTCTGCCCTCCCTGCGACAAAAATCCTTCAATCGTCCTCCTTGGTTGATAAAGTCAAGGACTTCAACCGCCTGCGCTCACCTTGCACAACACTATGCCTTCATGCACTTCTGCTGGTACAAGCCAACATTATCCCTCCTGATATTTCTGAGATAAAACTCAAAACCCCGTCAACGAACTCTATGCAGACTCTCCACTGCACTCTTTGCAGGAGTTCTCAAGAAGAGAAATGATTGAAACTCATACTTCATCTTTCACAGGTTTCATACATCTATCATAGAATTATGAAAATACACACATCATTAACCCAATTTCATAAAAAAGAAAATGTAAGCAAACTGTAACATACCATTTAACAAATATACACAATATTCATCACAACACACAGAACTTGGATCAAATCTTCCTTATATTAATCCAAAGGCTTTTGTACATAAGTTCTAAAAGATATCTTCTTATACAATTTACCATCTATGTTCTTCTCTGCGTTTTCTCTCTTCTTCTCTCTATCTTACAGAATTTTGAATATGATACAATGATACAAGTGAGGGTGTCTATTCTTCCGTTTTCCCTCCTACAACTCTCAACTATCTAATCAAAAAAATAAATTCTACCTACCTTACATTTAATACACTTAATGCCTCTATAATCTATAATATGACAGATGAGAGAAACCGCTCAAGATCTGCTTACAATCACAAACATAAATGCAAATATGTCCTTTTAAATATTACATTAATGCTTCTCCATTCAGATTCAAAACATTTAAAAAAAAAAGTGTGCGTTGGTTCATCTCCAGCTATCCTCCTCTTTGCGCTTGCTTACTAGATGCTTACGATGCTCCTGCATCATACTCCCTTGCATGAAAAATTCGTGAACTCCTATTCATGAGTGCCTGCACCGTCTGTCCATGTATTTGGATTTTCGCTTCGCTCTCCCAACTGGCATCTTCAATCGGGTGTCCCTTCCATTTCACCAAGTATTCGAAATATGTCTTCCTTCGGGTCTTCTTACCAACTCTTTGATCAATAATCATTTCCATCTGTGGATTTTCAGCTATAGGCATCTGTTTGAGCCATTGGAATTTCTTCTGATCTTTTGATTTCTCTATTTCATCTACTCTGTAAGGGTACAAATATGCTACGTTGAATATGGGCGAGATGCCCAAATCATCTGGCAATTCTATCTCATAAGCATTTGCCTCAAAGTTTCTTAAGATTTTACATGGCCCAATTTTCTTCATCTTTAATTTATTATATGTTCCTCTTGGGAACCTTTCTCTTCTGAGATGCGCCAAAACCAAATCACCAACTTCAAATTGAAGTTCTCTGTTGTGCTAATCTGCTCTGTGCTTATATTCCTGGTTAGAATTCTCCAATTGTTTTCTGATTTCACTATGGAGCTCCTACTTTTCTGCTACAAAATCCTTTGTGCTAGAACTCCTGAATTCGTTCCGCTCTAAGTCTTTCAACTCAGAGATTCCCCTTGGCTTCATCTCATACATGATCTGAAATGGGCTCTGTCTGATGCTTCTATTGGGTGAATTGTTATATGAAAACTCTTCCTGCGACAGAATCTGATCCCATTGACTGTGATGTCCAGCCACCAAACTCCTCAATAGGTCTCCCAAGATCCTATTCACTACCTCAGTTTGTCCATCTGTCTGAGGATGATATGCTGAGCTGAAAGATAAATTTATCCCCAACTTCTTCCATAGGGTCCTCCAGAAATGACCAACAAATTTGGTATCTCAATCGGAAACAATACTCTTGGGTAAGCCATGAAGTCTAACAACTTCTTTGAAAAATAGATTGGCAACATGTGTTGCGTCACTGGTTTTCTGACATGGTATGAAATGTGCCATTTTAGAAAATCTATCAACTACCACAAAGATGGAATCACAACCCCCCTGTGTCCTTGGCAGTCCTAACACAAAATCCATGCTTACCGCATCCCACGGTCTCTCTGGTACGGGAAATGGTTGATACAACCCTGTATTATGTCTTTTCCCCTTGGCGTGCAAGCAAATTCTACACCTGTTCACGAATTTCTTGACATCTGTTCTCATTCCTGGCCAATAGTATGAGCCACTCAATTGTGAAAATGTCTTATCATGGACAAAATGTCCAACCAATCCTCCACTATGTTTTCCTTCAAAAGGTTCTCTCTCATAAAGCATTTCGGTATACATAATTGGTTTCCCCTGAACAACATTCCATCCTGAATCAAGTATTCAATCCACTGGATTATATCCCTGAGAACTGGATTCTCACATGCTTCATAAGCTTCTTTAAAATATGCATCATCTCTATACATTTCCTCAAGGTTATCAAAACCTAAGGTCTTTACTTTGAACTCCTGCAGAATCAAACATTTCCTACTCAAAGCATCAACAACTTTGTTAGCGGTTCCAGAAATATGCTTTATAACAGAAGTAAAATTATGCATGTATTCAACCCATTTTTCATGCTTATGGTTCAGTTTCTCCTGCCGAGTTATGAATTGTAAAGCATGTTTATCGCTATACAAGACAAACTCTTTCGGAACCAAGTAATGCCTCCATTTTTTCAGGGCTTGTATGATTGCATAAAATTCCTTGTCATACGTTGAATATTTCAGTTTTGCATCATTCGGTTTCTCACTAAAGTATGAAATCGACCTGTTGTCTTGAATTAATATGATCCAATCACAAACCCACTTGCATCACATTTAACTTGAAATGTTTTGCTAAAATCTGGCAGAACCAGAACTGGTTGTTCAGTTATCTTGGCTTTCAGCAATTTGAAACTCTTCTCTGCTTCCTCTGTCCAATGAAAAGATTTGTGTCTTTTCTTGACTGTGTCCATCATTGGTGTACATATGCCACTGAAATTTCTAATGAACTTCTTGTAGAAACTGGAAATTCCATGGAATATCCTGAATTCAAAAATACTCTTCGGTGATGGCCAATCTTTGATCGCTCTTACCTTTTCAGGATCGATTTTTAACTCATTCACGGAGATTACAAACCCCAAAATAAATGAGTTTCGTCTTCATGAAAGATGATTTCTTCAAATTGATTAGTAACTTCTCTTGTTGCAACCTCCTCATTACTGCAGTTAAATTTTCCATATGTTCCCCTTCAGTCTTACTGAAGATCAGTCTATCATCAAGATACACGATTACGAACTTACCAATGAAATCTTTTAAGACTTCGTTCATCAATATCATAAAAGTACTGGGGGCATTCATTAAACCAAATGACATGACAAGCCATTCATAGTGTCTTTCATTTGTTTTGAATGTTGTCTTCTGTAACACCCCATTTCCCCCATTCTGTAAAAATAACTATATTGGCCAAGAACTATGGAAAACTCAAAGATGTGAATGTTTGAATTGACGGACCTTTGTATAAAAGGTCGATGAATGTAAATTATGTTATAAATATGTGTTGCATGACTGCTGGGAGGGGGATGTGCTAAAAGAGACCACGATGGCTAATGAGAGGTGGTGGAAGGGACCTGGAATGGTTGCGTTAACTTCCACCGAGCCAATACTGTATTGGTTTATAATTGCTCACAAACCAAAGTAGATCTATGATCCTGGAATGGATTTCCCGTCAGATTGGTAGGTGGGGAGGCTCATCAAGAGTTAATGAGGGAATGGGGGTGAACCGCCCATCCATAATAGCCCTCATATCTGACCACGGACAACGGAATTTTCTCCACACACAACCTTGCAGACAGAAATTGGCAAGAGAGGAAATGTGGTAAGGGAGAGAGAAGTTTGCGTGACGGGGATCGTGAAAGAGACTGGAGAAACTCTGGAAATGCAAGGAGTTCTAAATACCAGGAGAAGGAGAGTAACCTTCATCCTGGATTATTTTCTTGCATCAGGAGAAGGAGAGTAACCTTCGTTCTTGATTTCTGTTGAGATAGAAGTAGGAGACTGAACCTCAAAGCATCGTGGTCTAGATCGGGGGTGGCTAGTGGTAAATCCATTTGGAGTCACTGAGCCTACGGTTGGGTGGAAACGAGCACCCATCTCAGTAGTTGCATCACGCCTGGTAGATCTGATAAGTGTTTTATACCTTGTATTTCGAACTGAATATCATGAATACATGCTTATGTTTATATACCCATAATAATTTCTGTGTAGAATGATTGCCTGGTGTGTTAGACTAGAAATAAGGGATGCATGTTTATGATTACATGCCATAATCGGTTTCTTTACAAAGGATTAAGGTTGGGGCATGGATTCTCTCGACTGAGAATCGTCTTGTTTGCTTAACTCTCGTAATGTTCCGGGAAGGAGAAGTTGAATTTCGTGATTCAAGCTCAGAAGGGATAGCGAGCCCAATTATAGAAAGAGAGAATACCCTATCATTTGGTAGACGAACGGTCAGAATCCTTTCAGGAATACCCCAGATCTATTGAGACCGATGGATCTAGAGAAGGAGCGCAAGCGTTAACACCTCAACCCTTTCAGCCTTCGCATGTAGCGATGGGATCCCGGACCATAGATCCAAGGATATGACGGAGCCCTATTGATCATCAATATTAGCCTTTGTATAGGCAGGAGAGTAGCATTTCCCTGACTCGCGACTTGGAGTGGTCAAGGGTAGGGCTACATGAACTCATGATTTACGAGATCGCAACGCGATCATGACCGTTGGATCCAAGGCATGGGAGAACCGTTGGATCAGAACCTTCGTGGGTATCGCCTATTGGGGGTTCGAAACTTGAGAGAGTTTCTTTTTTATTGTAAAAGTTGCGAAGTGCCGAGCACCGAGGGCTCGTGTAAACATGTAACCCATCCGTAAGTGGGGACCGCGTGGTTGACAGGTGGCCTAACGACAAGCGCCCAGAGAAAGGTGGGAACAAGTGATGGGTGATGGACACATGTCGCCTGGGAAGGAGTCAACCCATTGTTGACTTATCGTATCTCGGGAACTCGCAAAGGAGGAGCATGAGGGCTCAACACTCCAATTCGCAAAGTCGTGATATGAAAGTAGCGCTAGTATTTAGCCTAGGAAGAGGGTAACCGGTGGTGGACACACGTCACACTGGGAAATATTCAACCCACTGTTGACTTATCGTGGCTCGGGGTTTCGCATGATGAAGAAGTTGCATCTTGATCGCTAAGGCCGTGAAACGCTGAGAGCCGAGGTCTCGTGCGACGGGCGGCGGTGACACAGCTCGTGAGCAGAGTATAGGAGGGTTGACAAGCGGCGTCTGCGCGTCACTTTGGTAGAGTCCACACAACATTGACCTCTCATGTCTCGGGGATTCGTGAAGGAGGAGCATGAGAGCTCAACACCTCAACCAGTGAGTTTGCGAGTGGTGCTAGTGTTTGGACTAGCCTATGGTTACATGTATCAGATGCTAGTGAGGAGGGATCCATACCCACATAGCATCTCGGGTATCAGTGTTTGGAGAAAGGGGAGTTGAGAGTCTTGATTCCCAACTCGTGAGTTGCGAAAGGCGCTTGCACTAAGGCCAGCGTGTGGTCGTTTGGAGGAGGATAAAGAAAGAGAGGGTCTGTGCTAGGCCCCATAGAAGTCTCAAGGATTCTGTTCCTCGAAGAAAAAGATGAAAAATCTAAGTTGTTGTAGTGGGTGTGTGACATCTTCCATTCATCACCTTCCCTCATTCGAATCTGGTGATATCCACTTTTCAAATCAATCTTTGAAAAAAATGTTGCTCCACCCAAGCAACTCATCAAGTCATCCATCCTGGGTAAAGGAAATCTATACATGATGGTGATTTTTTTGATATCTCTCGAATCTGTACACATTCTCCAGCCACCATCTTTCTTCAGGCTTAATATTGTTCGAACAATGCATGGGATTAGGCTCTCCCTAACCAATCCTTTGTTCATCAAATCCTAAACTTGTTTCTTGACCTCCTCATTCTCCTATGGCATCAACCTGTATGTTTCTTTGTTTGGAAAAATTTCTCTTGGTATAAGGTCAATGTGATGACTTATGCTCTTGATGGGCAACAATGAACAAGGTAATTCATCCACCACAATATTAGCGAAATCCTCTAGCAGTTCCTGAATTTCCTCCGGTAGACCATCTATCATGGTACTAGTCAATAAGACTCTAGGTTTTCTGACCACAACAAATTGCATTTCTTCATCTTTCTTGACTTCTTCAAGAAGCTCCTTCACACTCATGAGAAGTATAGTATTGCTTGTCTCTGCTTTTACCTCCTTGTCTTTAATTGGTAGCAACATATGCGTTCTACTATTCTTCTCCAAGGTGTAGGTGTTCTTTCTCCCATCATGAATAACATTCCTGTCATATTGCCATGGTCTCCCCAAAAAAAGATGACAGACATCCATGGGAATAACATCACATAAAATTTCATCCTTATATCCCCCTATCTTAAAATCAACTAAACATTGTTTAGTGACAGTTACTTGATGTCCCTTTTGTAACCACGAGACTTTGTATGGGCTCGGATGTGAAATAGTTTCCAAGTCCAGTTTCTCCACCATTTCTGTGGAAACTAAATTATCTGTACTTCCACTATCCACTATTACCTTGCATACCCTGTCCTTGGTCTTGCAAGAAGTTCTGAACAAACTGTTCCTCTGGACTGGATTTTCTATCTCTTTCCCTGGCTTTAAGAGAATTTTCCTCATCATTAGTGATCTTTCGCCTTCAGCATCTTCGGCCCCAACATTTCTCCCTTGTGCTTCGGAAATGTGAGCTTCACCGTCGTCTCTTTTTCTATCAGGACATTCGAAAGACTTGTGTCTGACCTTTCCACAGCCAAAACATTTTACTTCACCCCCTCAGCCTCTTCCTCTCCCTCTTGCTCGAGGAAACGCATTCCTATCAGCATACTTCCTTCCTTGGGAACTTCCTCCCATTTTCGTTTGAGTATGGGGTTTCTTCTCTTTGCCCTGGGGCTTCTATACTCTATCCTAGGCAACTAGTTTGCCTCTATTCTGACTTCTTCCTCGACCTCTCTGACCTTTCTTTCAGGTCAATTTATCTTCAGCCTTCGAAGTCATTTGATAAGAATCTTCCACACTCCTAATGGTCAGCATGCTTATTTCATCCTGAAGCTCATATCTCAAGCCATTCATGTATCTGGCAACCTTTTCATCATCACTTTCATGGTGATCAGATCTGATGTTTAATCTATAGAACTCTTCAGTGTATTGCTTCACTGTCATCCCTTTCTGTCTCAAATTTTGCATTCTTCAAAACAGATTGATTTGGTAATCCCTGGGTATAAACTTGGCTTTCATCTTTGCGACCATCCTATCCCATCTTTTGATTCTTTGCTTGCCTTTGTAATGCCTGTCTGTCTGCAATTCATCCCACCACAGTGTTGCATGTCCTTTCAGTCTAGTGACTGCTTTCTTAACTTTCTTATCCTCTTCAAAATCCTCATAATCTAAGTATTTGTCCAGATATCTAAACCAATCTAGCATCTCCTCAACATCTAAGTTGCCTTCGTACATTGGAATGTCCATTTTTTCCCTGGCACCTATCCTTGCAACAACTCTGAATAGATGTTCTTCTGCAGCATCTTCGACTGCAGCTTACTCTTCTCCAGCTCCAGCCTCATTTTCACTTTCATCCTCACTGACATCTCTAGTATCAGTAGCTCACCTATGCATTGTCTCCATGGCATCTAACCGAGCACAGAGTTCTCTCATTTCCCTTTCCACAGTTGGATCAGGCATAACTCTTTCTCTCCTTCTTGGCGACATTATTTAAATCTTCTCCTCATAGAATTCTAATCACACTGTCTTCTATCACCTACAGTAAAAAATATTGCAGGATCTGATACCACCTGATGTAGACCCCACCTTAGTAGATCCCATTGACCTCCCGGTCTACGGATCTTTCACTCTCCCTGAACCAAAATGGTTCTTTAGGTCCACTGTCGAGACCCTCTCTCAAAATGCGACCACAGGTCCTAACGAATACCATCCCTCTCACTCATGCCTCAGATATTACTTTGCTTTAGGAGTTGGTTCCTAGCTCCCGAATGTTTTGACTTTTTCAATTTGAGAAACCAACGAACATCCCTCCTGCTCCCCTTTTGCAAATTCCCAACTCCGAAATCCGATGACCTAGATCTACGGTCTAGATTCCCCACCAACTGACGACCCAGATTAAGTCGACGATCATTTCGTCAAGAGTTTTGGGATGCCTCCTCTCATGATTCCCAGTGGCCGAAACCTGAAGTCCGCCTGACCGAAATCAACATTTTTCGATGCATGGGGTCTAACGATGCTAATGAATCCCAGGCTTTCACATTTCAGTGATTGGGGGTCCAAGTCCAAGCCTTGTCTTCTCGACTTGCGATCCCTAAAAGTCACTCCTCCAATGAGATCTACGGATGTGTGCCTCCCTCAATCTAATGGTCCTGGTTATATTAGGATTTTGCGAACTGGGAGTTCGCAACTCTTGACTCCATCCACAAATTCCTCCACCTCCTGAACCCCAATCTGGTGAATCTTAAACACGAGATCGACGACCCTCGTTGGTCTAGATCCAACAACCACTATTCCTCCTGGATTACAAGTGTTAAAAGACACTCGGCCTTAATCTTCCCGTTGATCTGCAAGATCCAATGGTTCACAGCACTTTGACACTTCTCCTCGAAGTGTCTCCACCATCTGTTCAACTTCTGTTGATCCTTCATAAATCTTCAACATCCACCCTTCTGAGGTTTCTTTCTATTGGGCGACTTCGACTCTTGCTTCCCTTTGAACGCTTCAAAGGTTCTATCCCTCCTGATATTTCTCTGCAAACTCAAGGTTTCCTCAGGATTCTTGCATGCACCCCTTGCAACATTCACAAATAACCTCTAGTTATTTGATCCCTCGATTCTCTACCCTCCCTGCGACAGAAATCCTTCAATCGTCCTCCTTGGTTGATAAATTCAAGGACTTCAACCGCCCGCGCTCACCTTGCACGACACTATGCCTTCACACACTTCTATTGATACAAGACAATGTTATCCCTCCTGATCTTTCTGAGATAAAACTCAGAACCCCTTCAACACACTCTATGCAGACTCTCCACTGCACTCTCTGCAGGAGTTCTCAGGAAGAGAAACGATTGAAACTCATACTTAAGCTTTCACACGTTTCATAGATTTATCATAGAATTATGAGCATACACACATCATTAACCCAATTTCATAACAGAGAAAATGTAAGCAAACTGTAACATACCATTTAACAGATATACACAATATTCATCACAACACACAAAACTTGGATCAAAGCTTCCTTATATTAATCCAAAGGCTTCTGTACCTAAGTTCTAAAAGCAATCTGCTTATACAATTTACCATCTCTGTTCTTCTCTGCGTTCTCTCTCTTCTGCTCTCCAACTTATGGAATTCTGAATATGATACAATGACACAAGCGAGGGTGTCTATTCTTCTATTTTCCCTCCTACAACTCTAAACTATCTAATCAGAAAAATGAATGCTACCTACCTTACATTTAATACACTTAATGTCTCTATAATTCGACAAATGAGATCAACTACTCAAGATCTGCTTACAATCACAA
Source organism: Picea engelmannii (assembly GCA_009831015.1). Taxonomy (NCBI): domain Eukaryota; kingdom Viridiplantae; phylum Streptophyta; class Pinopsida; order Pinales; family Pinaceae; genus Picea; species Picea engelmannii. The sequence continues at coordinate 26,793 of ML827782.1, read as the reverse complement.
ACATAAATGAAAATATGTCCTTTTAACTATTACATTAATGCTTCTCCATTCAGATTCAAAACATTTAAAAAAAAAAGTGTGCGTTGGTTCATCTCCAGCTGTCCTCCTCTTTGCGCTTGCTTGCTGGTTGCTTACAATGCTCCTGCATCACTTCACCTTTTAAATACCTTCAATATATAGTCTTGAGAGGCACAACCACCATGAGAAAATGAGGGAAATAGTTGAGGATATGGATCCTTAAGTTGGGATTATATAATAGGATAGAGCCCATAGGCTAGGATTTGACCACAACAAACCTCTTGACAATAGTGTTGGCCCTTAGGAAAAGGTGGGAGATCCCTTGATTTCCTCTAACCAAACTGGAGTCCCCCATATTTGAATATAGGGTGTCATCCTATCAAGTGGCACTCCCATAACATGGTAATGGGGGCGTTATTCCATGAAGTGGAACTCCCCCAACATGGACAGGGGGCGCTACCCTTCATAAATGCCCAAAAAATGGTCGATTTTCCAAGAAAAAGGTGTGGTTTTGTCCTTGAAATGATGGGTTTCCTCCTCCAATATGAATTAGAGGTCATGGAAAATGTCTTTCGTGGTGTCAAGGGGTTGTGACACTCAAAAAATTAAATGACACACTAGTTAAGGTGCATACAACACTTGCAATAGTGCATGTGACACTTAACAAGGTTCATACGCCACTTTGCAACACTTGTGACACTTAGGGTGCGAAACTCAAGTGTGGCATTTTGATGTGTAACAGATGCCCCCCAAAGTGTGAGGTCAAAAGAGAAACTAATGACTAAAACACTTTATAAATTCTTCAATGCAAGGGTGTTGGAGTAGGAGAACCTAGCAAAAGTTGCAAACAATCATTAGTTAGTATACAAATATCTTCCATTTCTAAGGCAGTCATACCTATTCTCATAATACAAGATGACTCAAAGCATGGCCACTGAATAATGCATTGCGGATCCATGATAATAATGACTAAGGATATGGCCACCAAGGATATAATGTGGATCCATACCTCCATGACATGAACTGGTCGCAGGCACAAACAATACACAATGGAGCTACGAGATGACAAAACATAGCCACGGATCAAGACAATGTGAATCTTTGTGACAATATATATATCAGTAATATTGTTAGCATGGTGATTGTACTGAAATATTTTACATGCTCAAATGATCTCCATTGTATCCTGGGAAAAGAAAATAACAGATTGAGATCCCAACCTAGGGTCTTCGTCTTGATCCTGATGTGGTACAAATATATCCATGTGAATAGATGATTTTATGTCGAACATGGTAGAAACCAATTGATTACCGGACATTGAGGTAAATCGTTAACAAGTGCAAGGGAAATCAACAATGATGACAATGACCCCCAAGGTACCCTAGTGTTAGAAAACTCCAACAGAGGAAGAACACCTTCAGTAAAATCTCACACAACCAGATCAAATATCAACACACTGATGTTTTGATGTGGTAAAACCCCTACGGGAAAATATCCACGGCCCCAACCAACGCAGCCACTTGGAGCATTTTATTAATGAAAATAAATAAATATTACAGAGATATTTTACAATAGATTTTCTCACAATCGATCATCGAAAAATGAACCTCCATGCTCTTTAAATAGATATCATGGACCAATTGGGTGTTAAGCCACATATCAATGGTTGTCAATATCGAGGATAATATGAACCATCAGATCACTCTATATCGGGAACATATTGTGACCATCGAATTTCCTAAATACAAATGCATAATAATGCATACTAAATAAACACACTGATCCAGGTGAATATCAGTGGCCACCCACCTTTTCCAACTCGCTCAAAACAATTTTCTGGCAATTTTGGCAATTTACTATTTTTAGTAGTTTTTAACTTCTGGGGCCATTTTGAGGGCCTAAATAAAGGTTTTTCAGGATCGAGCTTCTAAATTATAGACGAAGGCTCTAATTGATCCCCCAAAATGAATCTCCTCGACGATACCTTTCCAATGGGATGTCATGCACCTAAAACAAAGATTGTATGCAAAAGTTACGACCTGGGGAAGTTGATGTTCTAACTTACCCAAACGGGGCCCACATGACTTTTGGCGCTTCATCTCCTAGGGTTAGGTTTTTGGATGTATAGGGTTTTTGACATTCCAGTTTATTGTAAAAAGGCCTTGAGAGCATCATTGTAATCATATTGTTGTGAATGAGTGCAGTTGTCACATCTCTTCTCAGAGATAAGTCACCACCATTCCAGCAAGCTTGTTTTCCGTTGCATTTTACAGTTTCAACTTATTTCCTTATTGAATAGAAAGAAAATTTTACTGTATCTTTGTTATTCTGTGTTAAGCATATTTTAATAATCTGTATTCATTTCTTTCTTCTCATAAAATCCAAATCAGTGGTATCAGAGCAGTCTTCTCCTTGTTGTCTTAATGCATGTCCCCAACGAGGTCAAGGTATAAAGAATTGGGTCTCGAGCTTGTTTATCTTGAGTACAAAATATCTCACATGCCCAAGTGATATGTCATGGAAGGAGAAAATAAATATGACAAGATAGGATATCCTTTCAAAATGTTGCTTGAGGAATCCCTAATGTAAAAGAGGAACGAGATGATGGATAGTTTCGTGTAAATCCTTCGGTGGCTACCAACATGTGACACATCTTCCTTGAGCGGAGGTGTCGCCCCCTTCAAGGTACAAATCAACTTCGATATTCCTATATTTTAAATTTAGATAGACGTAGATGTTGTAGACAAGTGGTTGAATCTACTAGAAGGATATTTTTCTGCCCATAACTTTTCGAATAGAGAAAAGATTACTTTTGCACTCCTCAAAGTCGTTCCCATGTCAAAGATTGGTGGGAAACTTTCTGTGAGAAAAAGGAAAAAGAGAAAACTTCATTATTTACAGTCGCGGCCACCTGGGAATCCTTCAGGGAAGATATTAAGAAACAATACTACCCTGTCGGAAGTTATGACAACTTGTCTACCAATTGGACCACACTGTGGAAAGAAAGAGACCAAGCAGTGCCAGAGTTCACAAGTATCTTCCATACCTTGTGCACCAAGATGGGTACCAAAGATTTGGGGTGACATCTAGTGCTCAAGTATTGCAGTGGTCTACATTGGTACATCCAGAATGAAATGGAATTTCTGGACATCTCGTCCTTGGGCGCAGCCTAGCGATATGTCATCAAAATCGAGAATAAACTCAAACAAAAGATGCAACAATTTGGGCATGGGAACCCTGCACAAAAAAATCCAGGAAGGGGCGACCCCATCCCATAGAATAAAGGACATAGAAAATATGGATAGTATTAGGACAACCAGTTGAAGCCATAAGAAAAGAAGGACACAAAAAAGACAAAGAAAGATATAGGGAAGTGGTGTGACTTCCATAAGAGCCCTTAGCATAAAATTGTTGATTGTCACTGAAAGTAGTCGCTGGTGGCCAAAGTGAAAGCCTATGAATCAGATGCGGGTTCTGACTCTAAGTCATAACTAGAAAGGGGAAGATGGGTCATTGATATGGAACCCAGTGCCACCGTTGCTACCACCAAGCTCCAACCTGGTGAACCAAACAATCCAAAAGAAGGCGAGTGCCTCTTCCATTCATAGATGTGGGTAAAAGGCACCCTGTTGCACTTCATCATTGATAACAGTAGCCAGAAGAACCTCATCTTAGTAGAGGTCATCAATTGGTTGGCCATGCCAACAACGTCGCACTCATAACCCTACACCAGTATATGGCTCTGCCAAGGAAGCGATCTTCACGTTAGCCAACAGTGTCGACTGTCATACAACATCAAGCCCTTCAAAGACGAGGTATTGTGTGATGTTTCTCCTCTCGAAGTTTATAATGATCTTTTGGGCCAACCTTATTTATGGAAATGTCATGTTGTATATGATTCTATTCCTCGTAGTGTTATTATTGCTTTGAACGGGAAATTGTATAGGATACCCGAGGCAGTCCCTCCTAGTGCTATTTTCTTTATCGCTACCAAGCAATGCAGGAAGGCCATCTCTCAAACAGGGAAATTTTTCTTCTTCCTGATTCGCTCTTAGAGTGAGTGAAATATCGCAGCCACATCAAGGGCCTCCTCAACCGATCTCTCCACACAATAGAAGCAAGTGGATAAGGTCATAGAAGAATACTCAAATATCTTCTCATCTCCTACCGAGGTACCTCTGAACTTCCAGGTCAAGTATCCTATCGATCTGACCCCAGACGCACCGCTACCCAAGGGGCCAGTCTACCACCTCTCTCTATTAGATAATGAGGAGATCAGGAAGAAGATCCAAGAACTGCTCTACAAGGGGCACATACGTCCCATCTTATCGCCTTGGGGAGCCCAATCATGCTGGTGCAAAAGAAAAATAGGACCTGGCGAATCTGCATTGATTGCCAGGCCCTGAATAAAATCACAGTCTAAAATCGATACCCGATTCCTCGAATCGACGACCTCCTTGATCAATTCATGGGGGCCAAATACTTCAGTAAGATTGATCTAAAGTCTAACTACCACCAGGTCCCAATAGAACAGACAGATGTATGGAAGACCGCCTTCAAGTCAAAAAAAGGTCTTTTTGAATGGTTGGTCATGCCCTTTGGTTTGAAAAATGCTCCAGCAATGTTTATGAGGATGATGGATGATATCCTATGGAATTTCACCAATACTTTGTAGTGTTGTATCTGGATTACATCCTCATATACAACAAGACTTGGGTGGAACACTTGCAACATATTTAGCAGGTTTTGCACACCCTGCGACAACACAAACTATATGAAAACTTGGAAAAAGGATCCTTCGGCATGGACAGGGTCCATTACTTAGGCTACATCATTGATCGGCATGGTGTGCATGTGGATCCAGCCAAGATCCAGGTCATCTGTGACTGGCCAGCCCCAACCACACTCACTGAACTTCGAAGCTTCTTGGGCCATGCCAATTTCTATCATAGGTTCGTGTTGGGATTCTCTCATATCCCATGGGCCCTCAACCAAGTAACCATGGGTGGCGGTAAGTAAAAATTTGTGTGGGGCCTGTCCCAACAACAAGCCTTCTATGACTTGAAGAAGCGTTTGTGCTCATCCCTAGTAATTTCATTACCGGACCTGCAACATCCCTTTGAGATCGAGACAGATGATTCAGACTATGTTATGGGCGTCGTTCTCACTCAACATGGCCACCCCATGACATAACATAGTGAGACATTATCAGATGTTGTCCATAAGTACCCTACTTACTATAAAGAAATGTACTCCATTGTGCAATCTTGCCGCCAGTGGAGACATTACATTCTCGGGAAGGAGACAATCATCCACATTGATCACAAGCCACTACAGTTCAGGCAGACCCAAGGAAAATTGTAGAATGACCATCATCAAAAGTGGTCCACATACTTACAACAGTTCCACCTCAACATCAAGTATAAAATAGAAAGTACCAACCGAGTTGTTGATTGCCTCAGCTGACCTCCAGTCGTGACACTCATCATAGTGCTAGACTCTTCTAGCCATGAGACCTCCAGATGGCCCCACCTCTATGAGACAGACCCTGACTTCTCCACCACCTACCAAATGTTGGGCACCAACTCAGTAGTCACTAATTTCCATCTTCAAGACGGGTTGTTGTGTTGTCTGGGCCATCTCAACATTCCATCAAGTGAGCACATGAAGCTAATTTGGGAAGCTCACTACATTCGGGTGGCAGGACACTTTGGCATAGAAAAGACAGTGGCAGTGTTACAGAAACATTTCTATTGGATGAAACTTCGACATGATGCTGACAAGTATATTAGGTCTTGCACCGCTTGCGTTATTGCTAAACTGACCACTAAGAAACAAGGCATGTACACCCCTCTGCCTACTGCTAATAGACATTTGGAATCCATCTCAATGGACTACATGTCAGGCCTCCCATCCATCAAGAGGGGAAATGACTGTGTTTTGTGGTTGTTGATCACTTTTCCAAGATGGCGATTCTAGTTGCCTGCAAGAAGAACATCATGATAGAAGCCACTGCCAAGCTCTTCTTTGAACGAGTGTGGGTACATTTTTGGATCCCACAAACCATTATCTCAGACTGTGACAGTCGGTTCCTCAACACATTCTATTCAAGCCTCTGGTCACTGCTAGATACCAAGCTCACCAAATCCACTTCCTTCCACCCCCAAATAGATGGCCAAACTGAGGTTGTCAATCAGATGATCATACATATCTTGCACATGTACAATTCAAAACACCCCCACACATGGGATGATATTCTTACCTATGAATATCATAGTTATAACTGAGCCCTGCATAGCTCAACTGGCCACAATCTCTTTCAGGTGGGGTTGGGATTCCAACCATTGGGCCCCATGGATGTTGCACTACCCCTGGTGACCACCTTGGTCGACTCGTCCCATGCTCCACCAGAAGCTGACAAAGCCACTCATTTCATTGAGTGGATCCAGCACATTCGCTAATAGGTTCAGGATATTCTACAGAAGTCTAATGCCAAGTACAAGCAATGTCATGATCAACATCGGGTGCCACATAAGTTTTAGGTGCGAGACAAAGTTCGGTTGCACTTGCAGAAAGAATGCCTTACATGGCCCCATAGAAAGTTTCTCCCACTCTGTTATGGGTCGTACATCATCACCAAGGCTGTGGGTGATAATGCTTTTGAGCTCAACATTTCCCCTTTCCATGGCCTGCACCCAGTCTTCAATGTGGCTCTCCTTCGACCATATTTTCCACCATTATTGGACGCCTCAGAGATAGCAGAGAATTTGACACCAACATAGCTCAACCCTGATTGCATGCAACAAGAATCCAGTTATAATATTGTGGACACACATATCAAGGGCACTTGACAGTAAAGGTTCGAGCTTTATCGAGTCCTCAAAGCAGGGCAACTCCTGCACCAAGGAAAGTGGCTCATCCGAGGCCAAATTCAACAAAAATTTCCTCATCTGATGGGGGAAATCAACGCAATGGAGACCATTTATTCCTAAGGAGGGAGGATTGATCTAGGTGGATATCGGTGGCCACCCACCTTTTCCAACTCGCACAAAACAATTTTCTGGCAATTTTGGCAATTTCCAATGTTTAACAGTTTTTAACTTCTGGGGCCATTTTGAGGGCCTAAATGAAGTTTTTTCAGGATCAAAATTCTCAATGATATTCAGAGGCTCTTATTGAGACACCAAAATGAATCTCCTCTATGATACCTTTCCAACGAGCTATCGTGCACCTAAAATGAAGATCGTATGCAAACGTTACGAATCCAGGAAGTTGATGTACTAACTTACCCAAATGAGGCCCACATGACTTTTGGTGCTTCATCTCCTAGGGTAAGGTTTTTGGATGTCTAGGGATTTTGACATCCTGGTTTATTGTAAAAATTCCTTAAGAGCCTCATTGTAATCATCTTCTTGCGAATGAGCACAATTGTCACATCTCTTCTCAGAGATAAGCCACCACCATTCCAGCAAGCTTGTTTTCCGCTACATTTTACAGTTTCATCTTATTTCCTTATTGAATAGAAAGACAGTTTTATTGTATCTCTGTTATTATGTGTTAAGCATATTTTAATAATACGTATTCATTTTGTTCTACTCATAAAATCCGGATCACACACTAAGAAACACACTTTTAGCTAACGACACATTAGACCAAGTAGATCTTAACTAACTCCTAAGTGTTTAAATATCCTAACACCTAGTACATTATAGCGAATGTGAATAAATGAGATGAAGTCGAACATCTATGGAATAAATCGATCGGGGGTCAATTATGTAAACCCACTATCGAAAGAGAGGAGGCATGTCATTGAGGCATGAAGGTCACAAGGTATTAACTAGTTTCTAAGTCTAACTCCTAGATAATGTGTTGAAGTTGATATGAAAAGACTATTGAAGGAGGTCATTGATGTATCCCCCATCATCGACACAAAATTGACACATGAAAGTGTTGTGAGATGGTGGATCAAATGAGTATGGAATGACATAGGAAATAGAAATTGGTAATATTGCAGATGGATGGTTTGAAGTGAAACTTCCCTTGAACATGGTGAGGCAAGAAAATTGACTTGGCAACATTGACTTGATGAGTACCAAGAACATAATGTGATAGAAATAAGGGCACTCTTCAAATGGAATGAAAAAGTATAGCGACACATGGAATTGATATGACTTAGAGACAAGAAGATTACCCAAATATAAGATGAATTGAAAACAAGTGCCATGTTCAATGGTGACAATAGCTACCATAATGGATTCCAAAAACCTTGACCCACTTCCTTCAATTTTTCCCCATCAAAATAGATGAGTATCTCTTTCTCTTTTAAAGATCTTGAGGAGGATAAAATATGCTCAGTATAGCTCATCCTTTGGATGAGTCCCTCGACATATGTTTAATGAACTTGAGGAAGGAGGGGTTCGATCCCATATGGGTCCTGGAGATCGGATTCACATAGGTCCTTGGATGCATAGTTTTGAGATCCCAAAGAAGGTAAACTCAATCGTTTTTAACGTTTAAAAAATCTAAAAATAACTTTAAAATGACTCCATGGATGACTTTTTCATAAATTTAACCTCCTTACTCCATCTTCCTTGTTTATATAATACTTTAATATTTAAAATGTAAAATATAAGAATAAATACAAACACTTTCCTGATGATGGACCACACTAGTTTGGTCTGAAACGTCGAAAATCAAAAAACCTATGCGATGAATCCGAAAGAACTCTCTGATCAACTTTTAAAAAATTAATTTATTTTTCCCTCAAAATATTTTATTTTAATATTTTTATAACATCCCTAAATAAACCATGCAATTTGTAATAATATGATGTCGTTTAATGTTTTTATAACATCCCTAAATAAACAAGGAAATTTGTAGGCAATTTGTAATAACATGATGCCTAACCCGATAAAACAATTGAAAAGCTAAATTATTATATCACACTCCAATTTTTCCTCTTGATATTCTTTCTTAAACTCATTTCTTCTATATTACTTCAAGATTTTAAAAATAAACTAAACATATATATATATATATATATATATATATATATATATATATATATATATAAGTTAATTAATACTTAAATTAAGTGGATTTTGTTTGTAAAGTGATTGGAACTCTAAACTCACTATATTAATTAAATACAATCCTTAATAATTTTGATGGCTTAAATACCCTCAATCATTTCTTAACCAAAAACTACTCCCACACTAGCAAACAAAATATTTTTAATAATAATATTATATCATTATGCCTATATATATATATATATATATATATATATATATATATATATATATATATAATTCTAGTAGAGATGGTGAAATTTTTTAATCTAAATATGATGAAAGACAAGATAATGTAGTTCAATCAATTTTAAAATTTTATATTCAATTTAAATGTGTTAACAATTTTTTGATTGGTTGTAAAGAATGAATTATCAACATTAATATGGAGTAAAATTGTATTTTGTATTTTGGAGGATCACTAGTGAGGATATATTTATTCTTTTAATCTTATCACAATGGGTGAGACTATTTTGTATTTTGGAGGACCACTAGTGAGAATATATTTATTCTTTTGATTTTATCACAATGGGTGAAATCTCATTGAGGATTTGAACTTAGGTGAGGTCCCCACTACTTAACTATTACAATAACAACCTTATTAACTTTTAAGTCATAAAAAAATATGGTTATAAAAGAATGTTCCTTTTAAAGGTTTTTTACTTATCATCCCAATTTTGTGTATCATTGGTTTTTTCCGATTAAAAGAGCACAAAAATAATTTTTTGGAACTAACATTTTATGGATCATACTATCTATATAAAAAACAAACACACACTTAATTAGACCCATTCTCTATCACTTGGAGAATGAGTGGATTCCTCCTTCTATGTGTGCTCAGGTTGTTGGAGGTCCTTATCAATCTCAATCGGGTTCACATAATTTTACCTCTACTTCCCTTTTCCCTCCCTATCCGTTGCCTGTGAAACATTAATCTAGACTCCAAACATTTTTTTGCATACAACTTTAAATTTACCTTCGAAGATTCTAAGGGTGTGGAGGATTTCTCATTGATCTTCCTTGTCCTTCTCAAGTGCTTGGGCCGCTAGATTCTTGACCAACCAATATGTCTCACCAATCCTAAAATACTTTGTATCCTGAGTCCGAGAATAGACTGAATCATCCACAATGGGTGAAGTCTCATTGGGGATTTGAACTTAAGTGGACAAAGTGCAAAAATTACCTCCCGGCTACTTAAACTATTACAAAATCAACCTTATTAACTTCTAAGTCATAAAAAATATGATTATTATAGAATGTCCCTCTTAAAGTTTTTTTAATTAAAAATATAATTTTAAAGAAAACAAAATGATTTTCTTCTCTTTTTTAAAGTTGAATAAACCAAATTTTATGTAAGTGGACTTTAACCACAATCACCATTATAATCATATCTAATTTTAAATATTTTATACTTATTTTGTGTCTTTCTCCTTTGCACTCTTATTTTATATATTTGAAATAAAAATTTTAAAAATATATATAGGATGTTAATCTATGATTTTAAATTTTTATGCTTTCTTTATTTTAATTTATTGTGTTTTAAAATTTTATCTAATATTTATTATTTATAAAAGTTAAAGAAAGTTATAAAAAAAACATATTTAGAATTATTATGGTTTTTGGATTTCTAATTTTTTTAATTTTTAATTATATATATATATATATATATATATATATATATATATATATATATATATATATATATATATATATATATATATAATTTTAATTAATATATATTAAATAAGAATGAAAAACCATTAAAAAATGATATGTGTATGTGTTCCAAATATTGAAGATTCATAAATTAGGTACATAATTGTTATGTGTATAAGGAATTATTTAAAATTGAAATATGTGAAGAGTATATGTAATACAAAGTTCAAATAAAAGAAAAATAATTTCTAGGTAATCTTATATGAGTGATTTTATTAATTTTGATTTTTTTTAAACATAGTTTTTTTAGATGAGTTATATATTATTAAAAAAAACAAGTCATACATCTATTCTCTAGTTGGGATCTATTTATAAAGGAAACTAAATCGCTTAAATTATCATCCGAGTTTTGTGTATCATTGGTTTTTTCCTTGATTAAAGGAGTATAAAAATAGATTTTTGGAATTAACATTTTATGGCTCATACTATCTATATAAAAAACAAACACACATGTAATTAGACACATTATCTATCACTTGGAGAATGAGTGGATTCCTCCTCTTCCACCTCCAAAACCAACTCAATGTTCCCAACCTCCTCCTATGTGTGCTCAAGTTGCTGGAGGTCCTTATCAATCTCAATCGGGTTAGCACATATCCCCATTTAACTCGCATACCCTTACCTCTACTTCCCTTTTCCCTCCCAACCTTTTGCTTGTGAAACATTAATCTAGACTCCAAACATTTTTATTTTTTTTGCATGCAACTTTAAATTTACCTTCGAAGATTCTAAGGGTGTGGAGGATTTCTCATTGATCTTCCTTGGCCTTCTCAAGTGCTTGGGCCACTAGATTCTTAACCAACCTATATGTCTCACCAATCCTAAAATACTTTGTAGCCTGAGTCCGAGAATAGACTGGGTCATCCACCCACTCTCGCACCTCCTCCAGAATTTTAGCATCCAACATCGAAGCTTTCTTCTCAATAACCTCCACCTCCACTTCTTGCACCTCCTCCTTGGCTCTTGTTGAGCACTTCTCCTCATACTGCTACTTTGCTCAGCCCACTTCTTGTTTTTCCTGGTCCCTATTACCCAAGCTTGTGAGGAGGATGCCTTACCTAATCCCTCCTTCCCTTTGTTCTTCCTTTCTTTCTCACCCTTACCAATTCCTCTAGCCATATTGGAAGTCCAACCCCAACAATGTTGAGGACCACAGTTCAGACCACTTAAAGAACCAACACCACTTCCCACTTGAGTACTGAAAGGGATGTGAAACCAACACAGAGGAAGCCATACCCAACTCTCTTTCCTATAACAATCTTAATTTGAGTCAAAAGTTAAACTGAAACCATAAAAAACGTCTATTGACCTAACCGCCCCTCAAACTAACAACACTCCTTCTAACCAGACTTTACAACAACTTAGATGCATGAGCTCCTCCCTAAAAGAAAAGAACCACTACCAGAACTATGCCATTTCCTCTCCCATTTCCAACTCAAACTAACCAAAGCCTCGCCACCTTCCTCGTCAATCAATAAACCTCAAATTCTCATAATGTGAATCACTTCAAGAACATCAACCTCCCTCATCAATGCATAATACATTGTCTCCATCTCTATACACCTCTCCATCATTTCCAAACCATCACTCATTAAAAACTTTATCATTTTGTCGTACCTCGCTCCCTCCTAATCGAATATGCCACCCTATTTCCCATGGACCTTAGTCACCTACGGCCACTAGAAAATACCTTCCCTTTCAAGCCATGTCAAATCACATGTGCATCTAATCTTCTGTGTAAATACTATATTTCAACTTAATAAAACTAAATATAAAATTTTAAAAAAGAAACTTAATATTATAAAAATTCTTACAATTCTGAAAAGAAAGAAACGGAATCTATAATTCATTTTAAAATTTAATCTTTTATTTAAATATGATAATAATTTATATTTTATTTAAATTTAAAATGGATATTCTATTGATTTATATGAAATAAATTCAATGTGGTAAATGGGAACGTGTTAAATTTATTGTTTAACCGGTAAAAATAACATCAAATTTCAACACTCGATTTAATATGAAAATATATTCCAAACCCATGATGGAAGGACAATCTATATCATAGCGTATAAACTATCACAGCCACAAGTCACTTGTGTCTGGTGAACGTGGAAATAATCAGCTTTGGGCATTAAATAATCACAGAACCCTGAGCATCTGTAAGAGCTTTAGGCAGGAAAATTTTGCCCAGTAAATAATAGTTGTAGTATAGAAAATGAAATTTTAATCACTCACAGGTGGCAATCAGATAGTTATTATAGTAAAATTTCAAATATGATTAAGTAAAAAAATAAATATGTAAACTGATATCTTTATAATAGTGAGGAAGATAGTGGGTTGAAATCACAACCATTGATTTATTGGGATGACTAAGAATATTTCAGCTATATTTAATCTTGTCTATACAAAACTGATTAAGCACTAAAAACATATTAAATGTGCCCATTATCAATAAGTGTAAGTCTTTGAGCTTAATTACAATTTTAATGAGAGCAAAATGATTAAAATTTGTATCGATTAATATCTAGCTTATTAAAATGTCATTTCTTCCATTGATTAATATCTAGCGTATTAAAATGTCATTTCTTCCATTAATAATCATTTTGCAAATAAAATTTTAATCCATAAATTTATAACGATGCACTTACAGGAAATCAAACTCGAAATCCATTACATGTGGATATGAACAGTATGTTAATATGTCAAACCAAATAAACGCTAACTACAATCCCATACTGAAACATTCACAATCATGAGCAGAAATTCAACCTTTGAAAATTATCACCTGAGTTACTCAACCCTCCATTTTTCTTCAATCACAGCATCGAAATGTTGAAAATATATCAACATTTCAACAAACCTAAAAACACAACATAATTTACCTATCAAATTTACTGAAAATTCGCACACCATCAAACTTTAGATTCCGTAGCATCCATTAGATGAGTCTCTTCTCACTTGACTCCACTGGAAAAGATGAAGATGAGGATAATATCTTTCTTTCAATGAGTTTGGCCTTCAACCCCTCTGCAACGCTTTCCAAATTACTGTCAGAAGTTCCTCCTTTCCTTACTTCTAGTTTTATAATATCTCTCAGTCTCTCGGCCGCCCTTCTCATCTCCTCCCCTTCCATCAATCTCCTCACCTTTTCCGCGATTTCGTCCCTGCCAATAACCTTATCAGTATCATCGCCGCTCCTTAATCTCAGCCCAATCTTCCATTCATCGGCTATGAGCTTGCAGTTGGCAAATTGCTCGATCCCGAGAGGAAACCCCAGCATGGGGACCCCGAAAGAGATGCTCTCTAAAGTGGAGTTCCATCCGCAGTGACTGAAAAACCCGCCGATGGATGGATGAGAGAGCACTTTCAGCTGTGAGCACCATGGAACAACCAGTCCCCGTTGCTTTGTTTCGGTCAGAAAGCCATCCGGCAGCATCGATGAGACTTCGGTGGACTCTTTGCCCGGACGTCGAAGCACCCAGATAAAACTACAATCGCTCTCCTTGAGACCCATTGCCATTTCCTCTATTTGGTTTATGGACAGAGGGAGTAGACTGCCGAACGAAACGTATATGACCGACCTGGGGGGCTTATCGTCCAGCCATTGTGTGCAGTCCATCTCCACCCGATAGCTGGTCCCGAGATCGGAGTCACGAGGATCTGAGAGGTCGAGGTAGGCCGACGGGAGCAACGGTCCGATGCAGTAGACTCTCACTTTCTCCCACAAAGCCTCCACTACGTGACCTTCTAACCCTAGAAAGGAATTGGCTACGACCCAGTCTGCTTCTCTGACTGTTTGAAAACAGCGAAAAACTATTCTGGAGATCACATCATCCCGGCTTAGTTTTAACCATACGGGAAGATCTGCGTGCTGTAAAGGGGTCACACCTGGAATGTGATTTACCGATTCCGCCTGACGTTCCCCTGCAAAACATCGAGAAGAATAAATCATTACAACGTTAAGACAACGTGGGGAATTATCCCCGAATTAGGGCTTGAAGATAGACTCTACTGAAGCTGAATAAACCCTAAAATTTGTTGATATTGGAAGCAACGGATACCCAATATTTTAAATAATTCAGTCTCATTGATTCATTCCTTGTTGGGATTCATCCAGTGATTAGCAGCAGCAGATTTAAAGAAATTATCACCTAAAGATGAATGGTAAGTGATGGAAAACACCGACACATTCTGCGCCCAAAAGGAAACGGACAGCAGGCGGAGCTTCTTGGCCAGAGGCACTGCCCAGCCGAGCATAGTGTCGGCCACGATACAGGTGATAGGCGTTGGATTGGATTGATTGAGACTTTTTATTAGCTCCTCCACATGGCTTTCCATATTATCCAGCGACTGAAAGAACTCCTCGAACTTACTCCATCTCTCGATCTCGCCGGGCAAGCAATCGGGTATTGACAGCAGCCGAATGTCGAGGCCAAGATTCCGAGAGTGGGCGAATGCTTTGACACCGGTGGCAGAATGGGCGTGGGTGATGATGTTATGCCATGATTTTGTGAGGACAAATGTGATGGCAATGCCCTTTGAGGCGAGTTTCTTTGCCAGCTGCATTGCAGGATTGATGTGGCCTTGCCCCGGCAGCGGGACGATTATGGCATGAATACCAGTTTTGCCTCCGCACTCCATAGCTACCAACTGCAATTTTCCTTTACATTCAATATTCATTTATAACGTCTCACATAGCCGTGTTAAACAGAGATTTATACGTGCTGTAATCGTTTCATAGTCAGAGATGCCTGCTAGAATACTTACTAAAAGGCAAATAGGCAAATGAATGAGAATGTCAAAATATATATATATATATTTATAAATAACATGTCAATATATATATATATATATATATATATATATATATATATATTTATAAATAATTGGGGAAGGTCTTTTGCCCCAAACAAGGGATTTCATATATCAATTTGGTGTGGTTTAATAATGAGTTTAAAAATAAATTATTATTATTATTATATTATAATTGATATTAACACATGAAATAATAACTAAAATACTATAGTAAGACTAAAACCTTCACATACAAACAATATTATATATATATATATATATAATTATTTTCTAATATATATAAAAAAACAATTATATATACAATTATTCTCTAATATATATAAATTAAAGATATTATTTAAATACCATAACATATTAATCAAATTAATCAAATGTTTCATTTTAAAAGTAAATAAAACCTATCAAAACATTTAATAATATCATATATGTATACCTACCTTAAAATGTAGGCATAACCTATCAAAACATTCAATAATATCTTATCTATATATACATACTTACATTCAATAATATCTTATCTATATATACATACTTTAAAGACTATTAGTTGTTTTATTTGATCTTTCTATTAAACTAGAGGGTGCATGTTTCAACAACAAAATAAAACTACTATAAATTTATTTTAATGTTTATCAATGAAAAAAAAATCATATACATCATGCATTACAATTCCTAAGATTATTAAACTAGAGGGTGCATGTTTCAACAACAAAATAAAACTATTATAAATTTATTTTAATGTTTATCAATGAAAAAAAAATCATATACATCATGCATTACAATTCCTAAGATTTTAAAGATAGATCTCTTATAGAACCCAAATTCCTTGTTAAAGTTGTAATTCTCTATAAAACACTAATCTTAATAGTTATCAATGAAAAGCAAAATCATACACATCATCCATTACAATTCTTAGGATTTTCAAGATAAATTTCTTATAAAACCTAAAACGCTTGTTAAAGTTGTAACTCTCTATGAAAGATTGATCAAAATGAGACTTTGCCATATAGCATTCCCTCCATTGACAAATAATTATTGAACCTAAAAAAAGAGACCAAGGGTTAACGGATAAAAGCAGGGAAAGTTACAACCAAACATCATCTAAAAAGATAATGTTTGAAAAACCCCACTATAAAGAAAGTATTTGAGAATTTGAAGTCATGGTTCAATTATACACTACAAATAGTGCACTTGAGCAAATAGCTTTTTAGCTTTAGCTAAATACTATTTAATTAAAAGTAATAATTATATCTTTTAATCTAATAAATAGATTGGAATGAATAAAATGTGGGTATAAACTATCATGCACTTTAGATGGAGTTGTAATTATATTTAAATCAATGAAAACCTTAATAAGATCTAATGAAAACTAAGATAATATAGATGAAGTTATTAGGTTAAAAGGTTTTTTTGGGGCTAAAAGGAGCTTTCTACAACCCAGTATGAGTATGAAGGAGATGTGTTCAACATGGAGTTGAAATATGGCATTTAAAAAAATATTAATAACAAAAACATATTTCTATAAATATTTCAATATTCATTTTAAGTAAAATATTTCTATATCAACTTTATATAGAGAGAGAAAGAAATAGAGTAATCTAAAGTAAAAAAAAAATGAGATTTCGTTAATTGGTGCTTTCTACTTACTAGAAAGAGGGAGATCCATAAATCCTTCAATGATTAATATTATGGAGTTGACACGTGACATTTTAAAAAATATTAATAAGAAAAAATAATTTTAATGGCCATAAACAAAATATTTCGATGTTCACCCCCTCCACGCACACTATACATACCCTAACCCCCTCTAGATTTAAATGTGTAATCTCTTAACACGAAACACATGTTCTTAACCATTAGGCCCAATGCATTTAAAAAACTATTTTAACATCCACCTTCACTAGAATACTTTTATATCAATAGTCACATTATCTAGATAGAAATTGTCCCTATAATAATTTAAAGCTAGATATTTATAGTTTGAAAAATGAAGGTAATATCCTCCTGTTAGGAGACTTTATTGTTAGCATTGCAACTAACCAAGCTACTCTTTTAAGCAATGATTCCAACCATAAGCTTTTATGGCTAGATGAGGACCTTGTTTTAGCTAATAGATACAAAAGAAGATCTGAAGACCTAACTGAGAATTTCTTTGGTACTAAGTGTTACACATCAAATTCCCACACTACTAAGTATCGTATGCACCTTATCAAGTGTCGTATGCACCTTACTAAGTGTTGCATGCAATTTATCTAATGTTGTATGCACCTTACTAAGTGTCACATGCACTTTATTAAGTGTCACAAATTCATGATCATGTGGGAGTGCTTGTCATGTTCCCTAAACAAGTTGGAAGAGAATTATGTCATTTGAAGGTCAAAATACCATCTTTTTCCTTAATATTTTGGCCATATTTGAGGATCATCACCCCCTTTCCCATACATAAGGAGGGATGAAACCCTGACTATCGCTGCCCTAGAGTATCTTAGGGAGTCATAGTCACCATGTACTCAGTGTTAAGGGAACGATGAAGAGGTTGCAACCATTCCACCTTTTTCTAAAGGCAATACTTGGAGAGATCTAAGTTTGTTTGGGTCAAGGATTCGAGCCATATCTCTTTTCTCCATCCTAGGCACAAAATCCCAACCTTATGAGCTAAATCCTCAACCCTTTTCCTGAGATATCTCAAATTTGTTATTCCTCAAACCACTATATAATGAGGGTCATGCTTGAGTGAAAGGGTAGAGAATTGAAGAACATCATACTTATGATTCTGTGAGATACAAGGGGTTGTAACATAGATCTTGGAGGAGGTTGTTGCAACATAGAGGTAAATATTGTAATTGATTCCATTTAGTCATCTTTCCATTAATATATAACTTGGCCTATTCCTTTCATGTTTATGCGTTTAAGTGTTTATATGTTTATTGTTGTGAAAATCATAGTAGATAGATATATTTTTCTTGAGTGTTACTCGATCATTTGGTCTCGGTACTTCGTGAATCTTGAATCCATTCAAGGTTCTCAGGAGTATTATTGTTCTACATGTCTTTAGTCCTCTTGATAAGCTTTGGTCTTTGTTATCCTTCCCATACGTTCGGTCCCAATTGTCAAGTGTACCTCCTCGGAGGTCGATTGTGCATTGGTGACACTAGTAACCTTTCCTAGGTATCTACATAGGTGATTGTGGGGGGTTTCTCACAGTACCTCGGGAAAATGTCATATCACAATTTCAGTACCCTTGGAGGGTGATCCCGTGAAGTGAAAGTTTCTTGCACTGATAAGGTATTTTTTGTGGAGTTTGGGGTAACTGTTTCTCATAACTTCGTTAAATTCCTCATCTCCCATATATGGAAGATCCTTACTTCATTTTTTCCTTGTTACAAGGGAGTTGTTTTCTTTCTCTTATCTTATAGGGACTTTGGTAGTGTGTGATCTTTGATTTAGTGACCTTAGGTTGAGTCTGTGTCTATGGAAACATTTTCTGGGACTACCAACCAAGAAACCCATTGTCACGGGGAACCTTTTTCTTCTCCTTGTTTTGGAAACATTGGTCCTCCCTATATTGCTACATTGAGTCTTTTGGGTTTCACCATAGGGTTACTGGTATGGTTATTTTTCACTCTGGTTATCCCAAATGCTCTTGGTGATTTGAATGTGATCTCTCCACCCCAAGAACATCAACCTCATGTTGACCCATTTCCTTCTTTTCCCGTTGTGTCTTATTCCCTTTCTTCTTCTTCTCCTAGTGAAAGTCTTAATGCTAGTAACTAGGAGGCTCAAAAGAAGAAGAAAAGGAAGAACAAGCAGAAGAAAAATAAGAAATGGGGTAATCAACCAACCACTGATAATCATGCTAAGAGTGTTGATGATATTGACAAGTCTACCAACACACCTCACAAGCCCAAATTCCCTTGCATCCTTTGTAAGGGTGACCCCCTTCTTAAGGATTTCCTTGGTATTCCAAAGGTTTTATAAGTGTGGTATCAGGGATCTCAACAACCCATGTCGCTAACCATTGCAAGTCATGTTGGTGACAACCCATTGACTAGTAATCATCATGTTGGGGAAAAATGATCAAGTCCGAATTCCTTGTTGGTTATGCAGGGAAATGCACCACACTTACCTTTTCCCTCGTATGGATCAAGCTTCACAATTGTTGGAAGACATTGATATTTCCTAAAAACAACCTCTATTTGATTCCCATGAAACTTCTCCCAACCAACTATTGATTGATGAAGTGGTCAGTATGATTTCATCTTCGGTCGATCCTGCTCTCCCCTTGGAGAATGAAGTTAATAAAGTGGTTGGTCCAATACATTCCTCAATCGATCCCACTCTTCCCTTAGAGAGTGAAGTGCATACTACTCAAGTATTTATTGTCACTTCATGTTCCTATGGACAAACAGGCATTTCACCCGTCTCAATGGAACCCCCTTGTTATAACCCTAAATTTCTCTACACATGCATACCTGGCATTTGTCCCTCTTACTTGCATTTTTTGCCAGGGCATCTCTGAGATGCTCTTCCTAAAAACTCATTTTTTGAATATGTACGCGCCTTGCACCAATATTGCCTGCATACATATGCTTGCTGCACCACTATAGCCTGCGTACGTACGCATGCTACACCACTACAACCTGCGTATACTTGCAAAAGTTGCAAAAATTAAAAATTTGTAAGGAATTCGTTAAGATTACGGGCTATTGGGTAGTTTCCCAAGTAATCCACCACCTATAGCCTGTCACCCAACCGAATAACCATCCTTTTGTCATATAAAAGGAGGTGTTGGGGTCTCATTCCACATCTAGACATAAGAACAGTGAAACTATGCCCATTTCACATCCCCTCCTTGCCCCAAGCATTTGCAACCTTGTTGTGAGAATTGCCTTAGAATTCCTCATTTTTCCTTTTTTCCTCCATCAGACCCCATTTCATTTCCCAATAAGAAGGTTGAGAGGAGAAAGATACACGAAGGTGCACTTGGATCTTGGTGAAGAGGATCCTGGACCAGGTTCGTGGAGAAATAGCCGAGTTTGGTTGTAAGTGATCATTGTATTATCAATAAAATAAGTACTTTTCCTATCCCAAAACATGATTTGTTGAATGTTTGCATTTGATTTATGTTTTTATTATAACATATAACCCTTATTTATGTATGCTTGTAGCTTTCTATTTGTTCGTCTTTGAATGTAGGCCAGCCTTGGGAGGAGGTTTGCAGTCAACGAAGCTATCAGGCGTGAGAGGATCGTCACCAGATGCAGAGTAAAGGGACAATTACCTGATCCTTCTCATTTTTCTTTTCTTTCATAAGTCTAGGGTATGTTTGGGGTAGTTAGAGAAGTAGGAGAATTTTAAATGGTTATTGATCTGCCTACATTTTAAACCCTAGTGTAGCCATAGGGGGGGGGTTTCCCGCTAGCAAAACTGGTGACCATATTGGGGAAGCCTTTAGGGTTTTAGGGGATTTTTTGGGTGTTTGATTGGTTATATACCTTTTGAGGTTTTGTTGAGTCTACTGAGTCTTTTAAGGGATTCTGGTCACATGTTGGTGCCATAAAATTTCTCCCTGCCCTATCAATCTGTCTATCTTGTTTCTTTTTTTCAATAATTACAAAGGTGTATGCACCCTATTGTGGGTCATCACACGCACATATGCACCCTACTTTATAGAAAACCCACGTACATACGCAGGCTACTTAAGCATCAGTAGTGTACCTGGTTTAAGGAACTGTTTTTAAGAAGACATAGTCAACCTCTTCCCTGATTGAGGTTTTTACTTCTCAGGGTCTCTTGGCAGAGTTCAATGCCTCTGTTTTTACAATCAAAGCCTGGTTTAGATGTCAATTTTCTTATCTTTTTGATGATTTCTTGTGTTTACTTCGAAAGGATTTTAGGCGAGTCTTTGATTTTTTGATCAGCCTTTTTAGTGTCTTTAGTGACTCCCTATGATCCGTAGTGAGCCAAAGGTCAGTTTCAGTCTTGTTTGGTTTTTCTTTTACCCCCTTTCATTTTCTTTAAATAAAATAAGAAAAAAGATTTATTTCTATTTTTTCTTGTTTGAAGCATTTTTCAAATAAAAAAAAGTTTTCATTTCTTAGTTTGGTGAAGTAGTTGGAGTTAGTTATCTTACTTGTTAGGAAAAAGAGTTCAATTTTTAAGTTCTTTACTGATTTCTTAGAACACTAAGTAGCTCGTAGTCGAACGAAATTTCGTTTTAGGTCTTCCTTTCGAAGATCTTGAAAAAGTTAGTTATGAAAAACTTGGTTTAAAGAGTTAGTTGCAAATATTTATTGTTAACTAGAAGAAATTTTGCTTTCAGTTTTGTTTACTTATCCTCTTTTCATCTCTCATACACATCACTAGTTTCACTGCCATATCCTTTGAGTTAAAACAAACCATTTAAAATGAACGCTAATTTAAAATTAATTAGACTTTTTTGTTTGTAGGGTCAATCAACTAGTTTAGGGTAGATCCTTGAATTAGGTTGGAGAGAAAACTCTTCAAGGCTTATAAACAAACATTAGACTCAGAGCTAGGGAGTGTAAAAGTCCAGTGACGTGAAATTTATACGGGACCCTCCTCTAAGTCATGGGATAAACACAAGGTCATGTGAGGAAAGGTAGTAGAGATAACCCCTCCAAAGCCAGACCAAACGTAGTGGGGAACGCATATTGAGGATCTGTAGTGGGATACTGTCGTTTTCATTTTTCTACGGAGCTTCTTGGACCTCGAATCTATTTGATATCCTCAGTTGTCTTCTAGACCACTTTCTTTCGATACCCTCGATAGGTTTCATACTTGTTATCCTTCTCATTGTGATCCACCCGACTGTCGACTAAACCCGCCTGGTGACTATTTGCAAGTTGGCAACTTAGTTTCCTTTATTCTAGAGACTTACACAAGTGACTGCGGAGGTATACCATGGTACCTAGGGCAGACGTCGGGTCGCTCTTTGTAGAGTATGCCAGGAGGGTGATTCTGTGTTCAAATTTCACTTGCATCGTTAAGTTGCTCTAGTGTTGGCTAGCGTAACTGTTCTTCCAACTAGATAGTGGTTTTCTTGCTTTATCTTGTAGGAACGTTTCTAGTGTGTTCTTGGTTTTAAATGTTAGCTAAATCCTTACTGTTTCATTGATATTTTCACAAGGTGGAAGATCAAGAGCTTCATCGGTCACGAAGGCTTCAGGGCCTACCACTGGTTACATTGGAGCAACCACCACCATTGTTATTGCGAAGACTTGACCAACAAGGGTCATTTGAACCGACCAAGCCGTAGGATACTGTGCCTGCGCCATCTCCGAGAGGAGATTAGTTGAATCCGGAGGAACCTATTGTTTCTGAATTTGTTGTGGAATCCCTTGAGCCAACCAATCCTCCGATCACTGAATTTTCAGCACCAATTTTGGTACAAGTTGTCCCTCCAAGGGTAACACCTCATGAGCATCAGATAGTCCTACAAGCAGTTATGGAAGAAAATGTTTCTACTTCATCAAGGATTCCTCATACTCCCTCAATGGCTTCCACCACAAGGGGGTATTCCGCCTCCCAACCCACCTTTGTTGGTCCGGACCACAATGGTCTCGACCACCTCTACTTCGGGTAGTGGTCTGATGTCGTCTTCGATGGTGACCACTGCTCCTTTCACACAGAGTGCGACGGGCCCTCCATTTTCATATGGGATGTCTGGATTTGATACAAACTCCACCCTTACCTACTCCACCCTACATACCATGGGTCTAGGGGTAGGGATCTCAAACGCTCCCTTGCAAGGGTCCATGGGGGGCACCTCAGCCTCCTATAATGCTATCCCTTATGGTGGAGGTCATATACCTTCTCTGTCCCCCTCGCTCAGTGGTGCTTTCTAGCAACCCGTCGGGCCGAACATGAACTACAGCTTGTTTGGAGTAGAAATTATAGGAACTTCTTACACCATGACGGTGGGATCCATGTCATTCTCTTTGTTCGGTGCATTTGGTAATAACACTTTTTCTTCATCTGTTGTCTTGGCCGGGGGAAACCCTAGTTTTGGAAAACAAAATCCTGTGCAGGGTACTATTCCTCCACAGGGGGAAATTACATGACGTTTCTCCTCACAAGGACTTTGGAATCCTTGGCAGGGATCAGTTCCCTCATCAGGGATGTCGACCGGGAGAAACCCCTTCCATGTTCAATCAAACCTCAAGCAAGGATCAGTACCTATGCCCGTCGGATTGCAGGGGGCAACCCCTTCTAGAATATTTGGAACACAACACAGAGAGAAATCCCCACCAAACCTTCGATGTCCAATTACAAGAATCAGTCGATGATGTCCCAACAAATGCAGTTTCCGCACGCTGGTCAAGGCCATGGTATTTACTAGAACCCTGGCTAGCAGCCCAACTTTTCTTAGCAACCTGGTTCTAGTCAAATTCTAGGTCCCCTTTTTCCTATACATAGTACCCATCCCAAACTACCATTTCTGGCAACGTTACACTTGCCAGACTCGTCAAGGTTTCTTAATGACCTGATTTGTGATGATCCACGTTGGTCCCCAATGCCGACTAAGTTGCCCTTGGATATTTCAAAATTCGAAGGAAACCCTAGCAAAGACCCAGGTGATCATGTGACAACTTTCCACCTATGGTGCTCAAAAAAATCGTTACGAGACGACTCTGTATAGTTTCTCTTGTTTCAATGCACTCTTATCGGGGGTGTCACAAAATGGTACATCAAGCTTGACCGCTCGAGATATTATTACTTTAGCGATTTGGCAATGGTTTTATTGAACCATTTCCAACTACCCGTGAGATATGATGTTGGCACCAAATTGATGGCCAACTTTGAGCATACTAAGGATGATCATATCTCAGATCACATCCAAGAATGGCGACGTCGGAAGAGCTTGATCAAGGTTCAGGTCCTACAAGCTTTCCTGCTAGAGTGGTTCCCGAAGTCTTTGGTACCTCAGTTATCCAAGGGCGTTGCAACTTCAGGAGTGTTTTCAGAGGAGGAGGCGATAATGAGAGCGCAACATCTCGAACTGATATACTCTCACTATGGCTTACTCTATGATATTTTTCCACATGTGCCACGGTCCATCCTTGACAAGGCCAGAAAAAAGTGTGGACCACATGTCGATGGTATAGTTGGTTAAACACAAGGAAATTCCATTGATCAGTTGTCAAATAAATTGCAACAATTGTCGATATAGCAGACAACGGACAGCTAGACCTTCGGTTCGACTGATCCCCCTACCCAAACATTGGACATACATAGTGTGCAGTCAACAAACCCGAAGGCCAACCGACAGCCTGACGGAAAGAAAAACAACGAAACAAGAAGGGTAAGGGGGATAAGAAACCCAACAACAATGTTGTTGGGGGAAACACAAAGAAGAGAAAGTCGAAGTATCTATGTAACCTTTGCACAGAGGACCATCCGACTCACCTGTGCCCTCGACTTTTAGAGGCCCAGAAGTTATTGGCACAACAACAGCTTGTTGTGTTAATGAACCCATTTCTAGATGGGAAAAATATGACTCAAGCCTCTTCGAGAGCGGATGGGGGTAGTCAAGGATCCCCCGCATCTTCTAGTAATCCCTTGGTCGTGAATGTTTACATGATGAAAGGTGATTCTTACATAGAAACTAGGTCACACAATTACGAAATGCCAGAATCTGCCGAAAAGGGTAAAGAAGTCATAAACCTATAAGTTCCTCTCCATATTGAGAAGATGATGGAAGAAACAATGACACGCATCTTGAAAGGGACGTTTAAGAAATCTTCTCATAATCCAAACACGAGGGTCACACAGAACTAATTTTTGGTGGAGAATTTTTCACAAACCCCTTGCACAATGTTTGCTCTGGAAGTCCTCCAGAGATGCCCTTCATAGAGAAAGGATATGTTATCCACCTTGGGATCTGCAGAGACATGTAATCTGGGAATGATCGTTCTCGATACGATCAACTTGAAACCTTGTCTCCCATACCACATTGTGTTTCACATAGTAGTGGCTTACACACAAAAAAAAAATTACCCAGAATATTTTCTGCACAGTGGTTGACGAGGGCGCCTCAACTTGAGTGATGTCGTTGGCATGTTGGAAGGCCATTATCCAACCCATTTTGTCTGTGTCACCTACACTACTTACTGCTTTCGATGATCATTCTTTCATACCACATGGAATCATCCCTTCTTTCCCCGTGCAGTTAGGAGGGAAAGAATTTGAAGTGGTCGATGCACCTCTTGACTGCAACCTTTTGTTAGGAATAAGTTGGACTTATGCAATGCATTCAATGGTTTCCACAGTTTTTTGGGTCTTGTTGTTTCCACACGAGGGCCGAATCGTAACCATTGAATAGTTGTCCTTCTCCAGGCCCGACCCTTCATCGGGGGCATCCACAGTCCCGATGATTGATAACCCTTAGCTCGGTGTCATCAATGTGGGGGTTGGTTTGTTTCCACCTTTGATGGGTACTTTCAATGACCCGCCTCCTTCCAGTGATGTCAAGTTCATATCAGTTGCCTCTGACCAGCCTAGGGCTGAAATATTTCAAGTGTCATCATTCTGAATGACTTACTTTAATGATCTGTGGAATCTTCCTTCCCCATCGGCCTCTATGGAAGGGACAGGGAATCTTGGCATGACCATGCCCTTGTTTGAGGTATAATTTGCGTATAGTATTGTCTAGAAAGCTTCGTCCAACCCCGATCTGACTCCTGCATAGGATTTAGATCCAGTTCTTGAGTCTATTTGAGCTCAAGGTTCCCTCGCCACTACATATTATTTAGACTTAGTCTTACCCTCTGATGAGGTGATTATAGATCCATTGACCGGTCCAGATATACCCTGGGATGATCTCCATCACAGATATTATTTTCTCTCAGAGTTAAGAAGAATAGAGGCAGGTGAATTCGTGTTGACTATGACTAGAGACAGGTCTTGTCCTATTAATCCTCTGGCTACGCATGCAGTTTACGCTGAGGGTAATATGGAAACTATCGGTGAGACGATTGTTTGCACTCTTCTCATCACTGTGTGAGAAAAAAGTGAGTGCTTACATGCCCAGTTGGGCTCTACTAGGCATGACAGCTGTATGGTAAAAGGTTAGAAAGAAAACAACAAAGCTATTAACAAGAATTAAACAAAAACTAAATGAAACTATGAGCATAGGAACAAAAATAAA
>ML827781.1:173982-185498 GCA_009831015.1 Picea engelmannii | reverse complement strand
GGTCATGGGTATTAGGCTAAGCGAAAAATTTATACCCCATCCCTTAAAAAGGTACTTACGGGTCGAGTGTGTGACAAAGTGGTATCAGAGAAGGAAACAACACTTGGCCTGCTTGGGCTCATGACATAGTCAATTAAATTTTATTAGAAATCTTTAAGGGGGAGGGAGCCCTACCCTACCCTATCTAGTAGAGCATGACTCAAATACTAGGTCTGTATGGATTGAAAAATAGTCATAATACTAGTTCACCAAGGCTAAGATGAGGTTATTGAAAGTGTTTACTGTCACAAGGAGATTATATGCATAATCTCCTTGAGGAGAAGGATTGCATATTGAAATGTTGTGGGGAGTTACTCAACAAAAATCGAATCATGCTGGATTGCAACAGAAGAATCATATTGCTACCTTGGGGAAATGATAGTCACTCCTACAAGAGTGGGATTATGATGATAGGCGCTAATAAAAAGACTTGGATGTGAATGAACTGAATAGGTTGAAAGGTTTCCTACAAATGTGGGCTTATGAAGCCTTTGATAATGGCAATTGCTGCTTAAATAAGAGATTAGGCCTTGTGAGTATATTTCCCCATGTCTAGAAGCCTTATGGAAATAGGTGAGGTCAACTTACTTGTACTGTCTTAATTGAAACCTGTTATTGGGATAACCCCTTTAGCAAAGTAAAAAGGAGCTCTATGGGATGAAAATAAATTTCAATAAATAAGTAAAGTGACATGAGCAAGTTCAAGAGCTCATGGATGTGCTAAGGGAGTGTATATCCCTAATAACTTAAGGGTGTGCCTATGCAATAGGTAAGCAAGTGGAATATGTTTTCACTGCATGCATAGGTGAAATGATTGGTGCACAAGGATATGCTAGAATGCATATGGAAAAATATTAAACATGCAAATTAGGCATATTATAATTTGTGATGGGTTGCAAGGTATGGTCTATTGATGGACCTTTTAAATGAGAATGACCTTATGTCAACAAGAGTTAACAACAAGAATGAAATGTTGATAATGTTGTGGCCTATTACCTTATTAAGATAGAACAATAAGGATTGATGAGAGATCGATGCAAGGTCTGATTAAGGGGGTGTAAGAACATCTTTAGATGACCAATGCATCATATTGACATCCATAGATGGATGGTAGCCACATGGATATGGCTTGGTATAATCATATAACAATAAGAGGGACTTTAGGAAAAGATTCCCTTGTAGATATCTGTTGACCAAGAATGAACTAAGGCATGAAGAAGAGACTAGAAGTGGTTATCTTGCTACCTTGGGTAATACAATAACTACCCATCTGAATTCTGATTTATGGAAGGTTTTTATAGTAGAAAGGGAAAAAGTGACCCTTTCTGGTTGTTTCCATGTAGAGAGGGAAACATTAGTATGAACTATGACTGTGAGACTAGTCATATGATTGACTGTAATCTTTCACTAAAGAACACTAATATTAAAACTAAATTATCAATTTGAGTGAATGAGGTAAAAAGGGTGCAAGTGATGCACCTACATATATACAAATGTATGTATACATGCCTAAAAGTATAATGTGATTGCCTGATCAAGGAGGTTGTGAGGCAATATGTGTACTTTTCATATCTGAGAAATGCCATGGATGCATGGTTAACCCTATGTTGGAGGGTCATATTATATCGACGGAATAATAACTTGAGGAGGATGTATCCCATTTCCTCAGGAAAATCTAGAATAAATTGTTGAAAGAATAAATGAGTAGGGATGATTTGTTGTCATGATAAAAGGCAACATGATTATGCCTGTAAGGATTGCATGTGGTTAAGTGCATTATGAATGTAATTTAACATAACAATGAATATGTGTGGATGAAAAATATATATGCATAATAAAGATGCATGCTTATATCCCTTATGGAATTATGAGTAAACCTCTGAAATAATGAAGCTAAGGCCACTCCAGATAGTGATGGGTGTGCAACAAAAGAGTTTCATGCTGAAGGAGTTCCCAGTGGAGGACCTGTGTAAAGAATTTGTCAGAAGAACAAAGTCACAACCTTAATAACTGTTGAGAATTGGGTAGTGGGATGTGTTATCACTCTAGGGGTTCTTCTAGGTTGTAGCTCAAAGAAGCCTGGTAACTTAACTAATATCTCAATGATTAACTCAAATGGATCAATTCAGATGACTAAATCAAACCTCACTCACTCAAGACATGCATAAACACACTGAAATGGATCAAGGCTTTCACCCACTGCTGTTCAGAGAGTTTGCAAATAAATGGATGTGTGGAGAATCCTTATTATACCAGCAGAATCATACATAAAGGTATATATGAATGGCCAATTACAATAAGTAAAGAATACTTGCAATTCTAACTCATCAATGGAATGATGAGATGACAATTATCAGGCATTAGACAAACAAGAACAACATGCACATAATATCTAAGTGCAAGTACATAATAGATAAGAAGATGAAATCTGAAAAAGTAATGGCAAAAGAAACTTGTATTACTGATATGAAAATGAGAAGCTTGAGAGTACAATGTATGAAAGAGTCTCCAAAGTCGAACCTTCAGTCCAGTTCAAGAACTGGACTGGAATCTTATCTTCACTCAAAACACTAGGCTTTATAGCCTTTACATAACTTTTCAAGATCCTATTAAAATGGATCTAAAATACTAATAATAGAAAAGTCAAAACAATTCTCAAAATTAGGATCAAGCCCTATCTTAGGGATCAAACCCTTATCATAATGATCTTCAACAATCTTCGATATCTTTTGCAATCTCCAAGGTGATGACAAGGCATTGGAAATCTTCCTTTGATAGATGGACAACATTTTGGCCAAAAATAGAAAAGCCCCTTGATCCTCTTTCCTTTATATCTACCATAGAAACTTGAAAGGAAGGATAATCTTTGTCCCCTTTAATTTTATCGTTCATTTAGAACCTTTCTAAAATGATTTGGCAGCAAAAATGTTTGATCTGGGAAAAAACATTGATATTCTTCCAATGTTTGCGCTTTTGACAGATTACAGGCATAAAACAGAGTGATATTAGCTGCTGAAAGTGGAGCTTTCAACAACTAACAGTTCCTTTAGAGACCCGGCTAAGCTGCCGAAACTGTAGGTTTAAAATTGTTTCCAAATTGCAAAATTTGTTTCCTTAACGCTATTTAACTATCATGAAACTTCATTGCTGCCTAGAAGTCCTAGATTAGCTTTGATTGAATGATGATCCTTGAGATCTACCCACCTCCTGGGTTGTAAATCATTACTCTCTCATTGGTATGCTGCACACAATTTTTTTTTCCTGTAGACTCCATTGAAGCTCTCACAGTCAAAATATTTGTGGCTGGATGTGTTAATACTTCAACAAACAATTCATAGTATTGGCCAAGAATGGATTCATAGTCAAATCCCTCCAAGGGAAGACCATTCTGAGATTTACTACTCATCAGCTCCAAGGCCCTCCTTCTCACCCAAGCAAATCTCTTACAGTCCCCAAGAGTTGCTTCAAGAGAATAAGAAGCCACAATCCTATTGCAAACAACAACTGCAATATCATCATCAACAAATAGGAGGCAATGAAAAACAAGATAAGGAATACCTTGTCTCTGCACCATTTTTTCTTCAACTCTTATATGGATTGATACAATTGAATCAAAGTCATTTGTGGACTGGCCCATTCCTTGCTCGTCATATGAACTTTATTAAACCTACAAAAACAAGGTACCCCTTTGATGTCTGCATTAATATGACCATAATGAAATGTTGGTCTAGGAGGAGCTCAACTTAAGTGATGTTTCAACAATTGCACACTCTGCAAATAATGATGTAAGTTGACAAAAAACAAGGTTTGCTTACATTCTACTATTATATAACTCTTGGGATCTCTGCAAGGTATATAAAACTACAGATTCATCGCCTGCTACTGTCAGTTCCATGACAATAGCTTGCAAGGCTTGGAACATAGATCAATCATGCAGAGCTATATATAAAACTAGAACAACTCAATTTTGGAAAGCATTATTTGCTTTGCCTTGAAAGGAGACAATGCTACAGGACCCCCTAGAGATGCAAACTAAAACTCATACTTTGCAGCTCATCGTAAATAGACTTCAATCACTGCATACGATGCTTTAATTTTGGCAATTTGTCGGTGGACAACTCAAACCCTTCAGCTTGACGCAAATCCCTCTGTTGGTGGCTCCTCTTCGTGATGCCTCAACACTTGATTGGTTTTGGCAGATAAATTTTCATGCAATTTGCCTTTGACACCTGTAAAATTGTGTGGTACGATATACCTTAAACTCTACAAGTAATTGAATATTAGCCCTACCACATCCGAATCCATTTGCTCTACAAAAATTGGGGTATCTCCTTCCATCGATGATGAAGAATCCTCTGCAATCTTCGAAGCCAAGAACAACCAGTCACCATTCAGAGAGATCATGCATCAAACTGTTGGTTCAGTGGTTCAAAAACATATGCATGGATGACCTTCCATGTTTACAGAGCCAACAAATAAGACTTCCTACAGATGAAAAAGACACGCTATCTAGATACCCTGCAATCTTGAATAGATGAACTTGACGTTTGGACCTAGTTTATCGACGTGTGACTCGACTCGTAACTTGACTCGTAACCTGAATTTGAGTTGAATGGGCTTAATATGCAGACTTTGAGTTTGGATTGATGTTAGGCATATGTTAAATGATTTGGTCAATAGACTAGACTTAGGATAGTCAACCTTTTGATATGTTTATATGGAGATTTGCGCTAGGTGCATGTATCATTTGTGGAATGTGATATTCGTTTGTGCTAGACTCATGGAATTGGCATATAGTGGATATTTAATAGTTTAGGAGTAGAAAACTAGCTTAGGATTAGAATGCTTCAAGCACCCACCACTTCTTACTTTATTTGATGAAAATAACAATTGCAAATCTAAAGAAGCATAAAACTAGGGTTTAGGAAAAACTGACAATGCTTTGGAATGCAGGTAAAGGCGATCAACGAGAAATTTGATGAAGAACTGGAAGTATGACACTAGCCAAAAGACCTAAGAAAATGACAAAATAAAATAAAGAGTAATGATGGCACTCTAAAAAATACCATTGCATTTTGGTCGCTAACATCTAGCTCTAGTTGGGATGGAGGCCTCCCTGCAAGGTTTCCAAGAACCTAGTAGTTTTAGTCACCTTTACCATTGGGCTATGGAGTCATCTGGCTTGTGCAACTGATCTTCAGAAAACCTATAGCTGACCTGTAGCCTGCTCTGCTTATTCATGAAATCAACAACTGAAAATGATCTAGCCACTCGTATGAAGAGCTTATTTCCCTACCTACTCCTACACTAACCAACTGTACTGCCTCTTATCAAGTGAAGTCATGCTTCCAATGAAGCCATGTAAGAAATTGATTTACTGAACCTGTTCTTGATCTTGACAGAAAAAATAAAAGAATGCATAGCCAACATAAATGTGGGTTGAACAGATGATAGAACTAGCTTCCATCTAACATGAATATTTTGATATTTATGTTGTTCATGGATTCCAAATAATTTGCAATAGGGTCATAAAAATCATAAGGAAACACCTCTTCATGTTGTTGTTCCAACTGGCTGAATTGTTGTTGCTGATTGCTTTCACTGATCTCATAATTAACTGTAGACTGCTCAACCTCTGTTGGAGAAAAAGGCATAACCAATTTCTGATCTAATCCTTTCTGTCTTCCCTTTATCATATTCGTCACATATGGAAACATCAGGATAGAATCCTAATGGAAAAGATGAAGCTTTCTGTATAGAATAATCAACAGTATGGCTTTGAAACAGATATGAAACAACCTCTCCTCTTTCCTTATCATAATCATCCTACTCATTTAGATTGGAATCAACAGGTTCATAAGAAGTAAGATCTAAATCCTCAGTAATGCAATCATCAATATTGTCTGGTAGATATTCTTCTTGGGAAGTAATAATAAAAAGAACTTCATCCTCATCTGTATCTTCATTAATATATCCACTTTCATTCTCACTACTAGAAGAAACAAAATGTTGAATATTTGAATGAAACTCCTCACGACAATGCTCAAAAAGAAGTTCCTGAGAAAAATACCTTTTGCAATGCTCATGGAATAGTCTGTGAAACTCTTTCAAAGATGAAATACTAGAAGGAGGTAATGAGAAATACCACTTATGTGCGTCACCCTCTAATGAATAGAAAAACATCTTCATGAGCACATCTTCATCATGTATATTTAACTGAGCCATGCATTTATGAAATATGACGAGGTGATCTGAAGGATTATCCTCTTTCCTTTCTCTGAACCGTGGAAGGCAGTCTCCCCAAATATCCATAAGAGGTACTGGATGTGGGAAACCAGGGACTGCAGAAAAGTTAAGAGGTGTAAACCTCCTAGCCAAAAGAGAAGCAAATGCCTTTGAAATTTTAAGACAATGGAGTCGCCACTGAATTCATCCTTCATGGAGTCGTCAGATAGAATATTACGACCAATATTATGCCCAGCCTTTGTCTATCATCAAAATATAGAAATATGTCGTCTCCCAGGGAATCTTGCTTCAAAATCCTTTCCTCGGCAACGACGCCAATTTGTTATCACTCCAGGAGTTCTTCTAGGTTGTAGCTCAAAGAAGCCTGGTAACTTAACTAATATCTCAATGATTAATTCAAATGAATCAAGTCGGATGACTAAATCGAACCTCACTCACTCAATATATGCATAAACACACTCAGATGGATCAAGGCTTTCAACCACTGTTGTTAAGAGAGTTTGCAAATAAATGGATGTGTGGAGAATCCTTATTATACAAGCAGAATCATACATAAAGGTACATATGAATGGCCAATTACAATAAGTAAAGAATACTTGCAATTCTAACTCATCAATGCAATGATAAGATGACAGTTATTAGGCATTAGACAAACAAGAACAACATGAACATAATATCCAAGTGCAAGTATATAATAGATAAGAAGATGAAATTTAAACAAGTAATGACAAAATAAGCTTGTATTACTGATATGAAAATGAGAAGCTTGAGAGTACAATGTATGAAAGAGTCTCCAAAGTCAAACCTTCACTCTCAAGGAGTGGATTGGAATCTTATCTTCATTCAAAACACTAGGCTTTATAGCCTTTACATAACATTTCAAGATCCTATTAAAATGGATCTAAAATACTAATAATAGAAAAGTCAAAACAATTCTCAAAATTAGGATCAAGTCCTATGTTAAGGATCAAACCCTTATCATAATGATATTCAACAATCTTCTATATCTTCATCAATCTCCAAGGTGATGACAAGGCACTGAAAATCTTCCTTTGACAGCTGGACAACATTTTGGCCAAAAACAGAAAATCCCCTTGATCCTTTTTCCTTTATATCTACCATAGAAACTTGAAAGGAAGGACAATATTTGTCCCCTTTAATTTTATCGTTCATTTAGAACCTTGCTAAAATGATTTGGTAGCAAAAATGTTTGATTTGGGCAAAAAAACTGACATTCTGCCCGTGTCTACGCTTTCGACATCTTACAAGAATAAAACAGAGTGAGATTAGCTGCCTAAAGTGGAGCTTTCGACAACTAACAATGCCTTTAGAGACCCGACTAAGCTGCTGAAACTGCAGGTTTAAAATTGTTTCCAAATTGCAAAATTTGTTTCCTTAACGCTATTTAACTATCATGAAACTTCATTGCTGCCTAGAAGTCCTAGATTAGCTTTGATTGAATGATGATCCTTGAGATCTACCCACCTCCTGGGTTGTAAATCATTAATCTCTCCTTGGTATGTTGCACATAATTTTTTTTTCCTGTAGACTCTATTGAAGTTCTCACATTCAAAATATTTGTGGTTGGATGTGTTCATACTTCAACATACAGTTCATAGTATTGGCCAAGAATGGATTCATAGTCAATTAATCCCTCCAAGGGTAGCCCATCCTGATATTTCCTAGTCATCAGCTCCAAGGCCCTCCTTCTCACCCAAGTAGATCTCTTACAGTCCCCAAGAGTTACTTCAAGAGAATAAGAAGCCACAGTCCTATTGCAAACAACAACTGCAATATCATCATCAACAAATAAGAGGCAATGAAAAACAAGATAAAGAATACCTTGTCTCTGCACCCTTTTTTCTTCAACTCTTATATGGATTGATACAATTGAATCAAAGTCATTGGGGGACTGGCCCTTTCCTTGCTCATCAGATGAAATTTATTAAACCTGCAAAAACAAGGTACCCCTTTGATGTCTGCATTAACATGACCATAATGAAATGTTGGTCTAGGAGGAGCTACACTTAAGTCACTAAGTGATGTTTCAACAATTGCACACTCTGCAAAGAATGATGTAAGTTGATCAACAACAAGGTTTTCTTGCATTCTACTGTTGTATAAATCTCGGGCTCTTTGCAAGGTATATAAATCTGTAGATTCATCGCTTGCTGCTGTCAGTGCCATGGAAATAGCTTGCAAGGCTTGGACCATAGATCAATCATGCAAAGCTATATATAAAACTAGAACAACTCAATTTTGGAAACCATTATTTGCTTTGACTTGAAAGGAGACAACGCTACAGGACCCCCTGGAGATGCAAACTGAAACTCATACTTTGCAGCTCATTGTAAATAGACTTCAATCACTGCATACAATGCTTTGATTTTGTAAATTTGTCGGTGGATAACTCAAACCCTACAGCATGGCGCAAATCCCTCTGTTGGTGGCTCCTCTTTGTGGTGCCTCAACACTTGATTGGTTTTGGAAGCTAAATTTTCATGCAATTTGCCTTTGACACCTGCAAAATCATGTGGCACGATATACCTTAAACTCTACAAGCAATTGAATATTAGCCCTGCCACATACGAATCCATATGGTCTACAAAACTTGGGGTATCTCCTTCCATCGATGATGAAGAATCCTCTACAATCTTCGAAGCCAAGAACAACCAGTCACCATTAAGAGAGATCATGCATCAAACTGTCGGTTCGGTGGTTCAGAAACATATGCATGGATGACCTTCCATGTTTACAGAGCCAACAAATATGACTTCCTGCACATGCAAATGATACACTATCTAGATACCCTGCAATCTCGAATAGATGAACTCGGTGTTTGCACCTAGTTTGTCGACGTGTGACTTGACTCGTAACTTGACTCGTAGCCTGTCTTTGAGTTGAATGGGCTTAATATGCAGACTTGGAGTTTGGCTTGATGTTAGGCATATGTTAAATGATTTTGTCAATAGACTAGACTTAGGATAGTCAACCTTTTGATATGTTTATATGGAGACTTGCGCTAGGTGCATGTATCATTTGTGGAATGTGATATTGGTTTTTGATATGTTTATATGGAGACTTGCGCTAGGTGCATGTATCATTTATGGAATGTAATATTGGTTTGTGCTAGACTCATGGAATTGTCATATAGTGGATATTTAATAGTTTAGGAGTAGAAAACTAGCTTAGGATTAGAACACTTCAAGCACCCACCACTTCTTACTTTATTTGATGAAAATAACAATTGCAAATCTAAAGAAGCTTAAAACTAGGGTTTAGGAAAAACTGACAATGCTTTGGAATGCAGGTAAAAGCGATCAATGAGAGCTTTGATGAAGAACTGGAAGTATGACACTGGCCAAAAGACTTAAGAAAACGACAAAATCAAATAAAGAGTAATGGTGACACTCTAAAAAATACCATTGCATTTTGGTCACTAATAGGATGTAGGCCTATCTTTATAAGAATCATGTATTACATTCTAAAACATAATTCATGAATGGAATACTAACAAATGAACACTGACTATTCTTATGTCTAAATAGTAATGTGCAGAATGCACATGTTCATAACTCATTGTGAACAAAAAATAAAACAAAATCTTGTTGTTGTAGCATACTTGATTATCCAAGAAGATTAAGGTGAACCTAACCAAGATTACTGAAGGAAAAGAGCATAAATACCCCAACAGGGAGTAGATTGCAGAAGCTAAGAAGAAAAAAAGGAGAATGTGTTTCTCACTTTAAAACTCTAAATTTCTTAACAGAGTTGTAATCCTTAAAACAATAGTTGTGGGAACAAGTACAAATGGTGAAATAAAAATGAACAAACAAGTATAAATTTAGGTAAATCCATGAATGTGTAAATGACGCGCAACCTTGGGGATAGTTCAGTTAAGCTGAAAAGTCTGGATCATGTAGAAGGAGTTGGAAAGAGGGAAGAGTCCCTTAAATCCTTTTTTTTTTGGTGTATTGTGTTTCTCTAGGATGATAAGATGATATATTGTGGTGTGTGAGTGTTTTAGCATGAGAATGGTGATAAATGTGTGACTATAGAGATAACTAGAGACTTGATTATGTTTGCACTTATGAAAACATTGAGGGTAATGTGATACAGTGCATAAATATATGTTGGTGCATATCTGAAAATGCTTTAGTGATTTAGATACATATATTTCAGTTAACATGATGAATGACATGATTTGTAATGTGATATTACATGTTTTGTGTAGGAAATGATTGGATTTGTTTGGAAAGGATAATTTCCAATGGTAGATAACCTCTGGTAAAGGATAAATGCAATTAGGCTACTGTTGGAAGATTTTTGAAGGGACTTTGGGAGCCCCATGGAGCACTACTAATGAGGTAAAAATCAGAAAAAAGGGAGCTGGCAGCCAGAACATGTATAAAAATGTTCATGCCTGCGTGGCATAAGGTATGAATGGATTTGGTAAGAATATCCTCTGAAGTGTTTTAATTTCTTAGTGATATGCAAATAATTGTGAATGACTATTGTATGCCATTTCTACCCAAGCAAGGTAAGATTTAGGAAAGAAGAATCCGAATAATAGATAGAGGGAAATCTATGCTAGTCAAGGATGATTAAGAATCCTTGCATTAAAATTCATGAATCAATAGTGTCATGGGTACATTGACCAATCACGAGTGATTGGGAACAAAAGTACTCATAGGAAGCACATTGAATTGAATGCACTGAGGAAATGCATGCTTGCATAAGAGGGCAGACAATAGACTACCCATTAAAGAAGGAGGACCTTCCAATACTCTAACT
The DNA here is from genome assembly GCA_009831015.1 of Picea engelmannii. NCBI lineage: Eukaryota > Viridiplantae > Streptophyta > Pinopsida > Pinales > Pinaceae > Picea > Picea engelmannii. The sequence continues at coordinate 174,419 of ML827781.1, read as the reverse complement.
GAATTATAATGATGTTAAATAAAGGAAGTGGGTGGCCATGAGTATTGGCACCACTCACTACCATAAAGGAGAGAAGTGTTTAGATGCAACCATATGAAACTTATGTTTCATATTATAATATGTTAAACTTAGGACATGATCAATTTGTATTAGGGAGCACAATCCTATTGTAATAATGATCAAGAATGAATAAGCCATATGGTGAAGAGGTTGGTTGAGCTCCAACACACCATGGTAAAGTGATTTTCATAAAGTGTGGAAAACTTGAAATCAATGCAAGGGTGCATTGGGTAGGAATGTTGTTCGACAACACAGGTATTCCAACAGAGGACGAACACCTTCAGTAACCACTCACATAACCAGATCAAAGATCAACACACCGATGTTTTCACGTGGTAAAACCCCTACGGGGAAACATCCACGGCCCCAGCCAACGC
>ML827781.1:127992-155547 GCA_009831015.1 Picea engelmannii | reverse complement strand
TAGACTTCATAGGACCCATCAACCCTCCATCCAATCAAAAAGTTTATATACTGGTCTGCACAGATTACATGACTAAATGGGTGGAAGCCAAGGCACTCCACAGAGCGACTGAAGAAGTAGTTATAGATTTCTTATTTCAAGACATCTTCACCAGATTTGGAATGCCAAGAGAATTAGTTACAGATGGAGGACCTCTTTTCACTTCTCATGGGTTCAAAGCCACCCTTCAGAAGTATCATATTCAACAGAGAATGACTACACCATACCACCCCCAAGCCAATGGATAGGTGGAAAGCACAAACAAAGTAATAGAAGCCATTCTCACAAAAACAATGAAGGAAAGTAGAAAGGATTGGTCCTACAGGCTCCTTGAAGCACTATGGGCCTACAGAACTACCTGGAGAAATACTACAGGATTTTCTCCCTATGAATTAGTTTATGGAAAGAGTGTTGTTTTTCCTGTGGAATTTGAGATAAAAACCTTAAGGACTTCTCTAGCTGTCAACCTTGATCTAACCGATGCACAGACAACCAGGTTGCAACAGATTAATGAACTAGAGGAGAAAAGACTAGATTCCATTAAGCAAACAACCATAATTCAACAGCAAAGATTACAATGGCATGACAAAAATATCAAGAACAAGCAGTTCCAAAAAGGTAATTGGGCCCTACTGTATGATTCTCGGTTCAAAGAATTTCAAGGGAAATTGCGTACAAGATGGCTTGGACCTTACGAAGTAGACACAGTCTTCCCCAATGGAACAGTAAAGCTCCTCACAATCGATGACTCCAGAACTCCGTTACTTGTAAATGGTCATTGGCTCCGTCTATACCAACGACCTATTTCTAAATAAGATTTTAAGGCCACATGCATGGTAGACGCCCATTTTCTTTTCGTTGAAGGGGTTTCTACCCCTAATAGCAATTAATTTTTTTTAAGTTAATTTTCTTTAGTATTAGATTAGATTAGATTTTATTTACTAATAATCCCTGTCAAGAAATACCATGCTACAGTCAATTTTTGCAGAATCTTGATAGAAGCATAGACACTAGGAGAGGATGATCCTACTTCAAAGAGACAAGCTTTCACAATGCCACTATTCAGCACTGTCAACTTTCACGATGCTGAAACACCACTGATGAGCACTGTTGACTTTCTCGATGCTGAAACACCACTGTTCAACACTCTTCATTCTTCCCACTCCCAAAACACTCTAGTCCGCCATCTCATCACCATTTTCATCGACGAAACAACTCCATCCAACACCTGTTTTGCCTTTTTCCCTTCTGTTGCTGAAACACCATTACCAACAACTTTTCATTTTTTTTCCCGTTGCTGAAACACCATTACCAACAACTTTTCATTTTTTCCCATTGCTGAAACACCATTGCCAACAACCCTTCATCATTTTTCCCGATGCTGAAACACCACTGTTCAACACTTTTCATTCTTCCCACTCCCAAAACACTCCAGTCCACCATTTCCTCACCATTTTCATTGACGAAACAACTCCGTCCAGCACTTGTTTCGGCCTTTCCTTTATGTTGCTGAAACTCCATTATCAACAAATCTTCATCATTTTTCCCGATGCTGAAACACCACTGTTCAACACTTTTCATTCTTCCCACTCCCAAAACACTCCAGTATGCCATTTCCTCACCATTTTCATTGACGAAACAACTCCGTCCAACACTTGTTTCGCCCTTTCCCTTCTGTTGCTGAAACTCCATTATCAACAACTCTTCATCATTTTTCCCGATGCTGAAACACCACTATTCAACACTTTTGATTTTCTTTCATTGCTGAAACACCACTGTTCAGCACTTTTGATTTCTTCCGATGCTGAAACACCATTTCTCAGCAGTTCTTCATCTACAACACTTGTTTCATCTTTCTCTGTTGCCGAAACACCAGTCTTTCACCATCGTCCATCAGCAAGCTTTTACGCCCTCAGATCATAGTTCGACCTTCTAGACAACAAATCCTCGACACAATTCAAAATTCGTCGCCACAATAGGACTACCACTGACATGCATGATATGTTGTTTGCAGAACGAATCAAATGGTAAGGCGAGGTATGTAAATTTTATGTAATTCAGTTAGGCTATAGTTAATGAGAAAGATTCTACATCATTATGACCATTCAAGTGAAATTAGTACTAACCGCACTCGACGGGAGGGGAAGTACACATCAAATCCACGATACCATCATTACACCCGATTTCACCGCCGTCATCCCTAATTCACCACCCTTTCGCGCATTTAACCACTATTCCTGCATAACGTCGCTCGAAAAACTCACTCTGCAGAAGCTGATACACAAACTCTCGACGCTGTATCTTACCAAGCCGGTAGCCATGGGAGGATCTATTGTACGAAATGAGCCCGCCACCACGGCGCTGCTGGAACACTACCCAGCAGCGTATGAAATCTTCCAGCAGGAAGGGTGGCTCAATTACTTCCGCAGACTTCAAGGATATAACGAACAACAAGTCCTACATTTTGCCCGAAATCTTCAGGAGGACCATTCTGTCATTGAAGGGGTGCGAATATCAGTAATAGAGGAAGACATAGCAGAGGTCTTAGGCCTCCCCATGAACGACACTCGTATGTTCAACAGAAAACATATCATTGGGACTGTTCAACAGAACTTCTTCCTGCCCGAGGAACGCATTGAACTGAAAGGAAGGGGTGTTCAGCTCAACTCATTGCCACCACCATGTCCGGAAGTCGCCAGATTTATCAAGAATTACCTGACCTGCGAAGGTCGATATCAGGTAGTGTATCAGCACGACTTTCTCCTACTTTCTCATTTAAGGCATAACAGACGGGTCAATATTCCCTATTATTTGCTGGGCTGTTTGAAGAATATGGCACATTATTGTAGAAAGGCCAAAGATCTAACCCTGTCACTTACCCACCACCGTCTCATTCAATTACTCATCCACAGGGGTTTTGCCCAACAGAACCGTCCATTAAACAACCCACCCATAAACCCTGAACCAGCTTCCGAAGTTCCTGAAAATCCTCAGGAGCAGCAACCGCAAAACCTCCCAGATTCCCCCGAAATACCCAATAGCCCACCCATACAACCAACCAGTCCCCCTACCATACCAGAACCACCACACACCGCACCAGAGTCATCCACCCCCGCCCTTCATATTCTAAGTGATGACTCTGAACCGAATAACCCCTCCTGCCCCATTATTGAAGAACGACCTTCCCAAAAACAGAAGCAAATTCCCCTCTTTCCACCCTTCTTTTGGAAAAAGAGAACAAGAAGCTCAACAAGGCCACCCTTTGTGACCACTACCCTAGAGTCCCCACCAATTTGACTGATACCCCGTACACCTTTAACCTCCCCAATCCCGGGATCTTTGCCTATTCCAACCACGGGCACTGAAACACAAGAACCAGATGCCCCGGACACTGTAACATCATCTGTCTCACATAAAGTAGTTGAAACACAAGAACCAACTACCCACTCAGTGGCTAAAACACAAGAACCAGCCATAACTGAAACACAGGAAACAGCTACGGCTGAAACACAAGAACCAACCGCTGACATTGAAATTGAGTTACAGGAACCAGACGCCCAGACATCATTTGTTTCAAATAAAGTAGCTGAAACACAACCAGCTACCCATCCAGTGGCTGAAACATAAGAACCAACCACTGATATTGACATTGAATTACAGGAATCACAGGCCCAGGAAGCTGCAACACCACCCTCCTCAAGTAAAGTGGTTGAAAAACCATCTACCCATTCAACGACTGAAACACAAGAACCAGCCGATGATACTGGAATTGATATATAGGACTTAGAGGTTGAGGGTGCTGCAACTTTACTTTTCCTTCACTAAGAAGCTGAAACACAAGCAGCAGCTACCATCCCTGCTGCTCCTTCCCAAGAACCAGAAGCAACAATGGCATCTGTCTTGCAGGAAAATTAATTTTTAAAATCAGAACTGGAAGCATATAAGCAGGAATTAGCCAGGGCAAAGGAAGCATACAAAAAGGAACTCAATTTGTACACCTTAAGTCGTATAACAACCTTATCAGAACAAACTACAGAAAGCCTGTGCAAAGAATATATGTGCTGCCAATGTGGAGATATTTACTATCAAGCAGGCTATAAGGTGATTCAATTTCTTATGCCAGGAGCAACCCCTACTCCTTCACCTTTTGAAGTCAAGGAAGAACCTGCTGCAACACAAGAACCAGCAGGCCCTAGCAAGCTTAAAATGGAACCTGCTGCAACACAAGAACCAGCAGGCCCTCCCAGGATCAAAACAGAACCCTGCATTACAGCAAGAGAAGCCCCTACTGTTGTCAACAGGGCTGTGCAAACAATGCCCATGGAGGAATTTGCACCTCCCAATTAGATCAATCTCTCCACTTCCAGGGAACAATCTACTCAAACCTTGCCTAATCCCACTACTTTCAATGCTGAAACACAGACTCAGCTATGGGATGAGCATGCAGAAATACAAAAATGGAAGAAAGAGTATGCTAAAACACAGGTCAAAAACCTTCAAGTGCACAGACAAACCTGGATAAATCATACCTTCTCAAATTGGGAAGCATCAGAACAGATACACTAGGAAGATCGTGACCTCAAGATGAAGAACAAAGACTTGAAAGGCAAATTGGTCCTGATATTTGATTTGGTACAGAAGCTACTCGCCACAAGGAAACCATCTTGTAACTACTCCTTATTTCTTATGGAGAGACTCACATGGTTCCAGATAAAATCCATTATAGAAGGTAAACCCCATGGAGTAATACAACCAACAGATTTTGTCAAGACTTTTGTAGCAGCCTCTACTAGGGATCAACACCTCTTATGTGAGGCATACTTCCATAATGAGGCCATTCCCGAAAACAGGCTGCTAAACATAAATCCCCTTGTTGGGGATGTTCAAATTCGAGCATTCACTTCCTTTCTTTATAATCAGATTTTGTGGCAAAATGACTTTTTGGATGCTAAGCACAATGAAGATAATCGCCTCCTTTGGATTAGACCAGAACCACAGAGGGCAGCCACTTTTATTTCAGAATATTATGAGTTCTTAAAACAACCAGGGGTGACTGAGCATGTTCAACAACTACAGTCAGAAGTGCTCCAAGATTGTCAGCACAACATTAGTTCCATAGAGATTCCTGCCCTCCAGGCCAATAACTTGTTTTGGCAGCAATCCACGGAGAAGAGACAAGAGCACAACCCTTTTGGTCCTACCAACCTAGAAGTAGCAATTTCCAGGATACCCAACTACATCCAATGTGTTAGACATTGTGCTGAAAATTGGATAGGGTACCGGTTTTATTTCCCCATCCTCTGGTTGCCAATAGAAAGGTATCAAGTCAGCTATAAGCTGCCTATAAAGGCAGAAACAATAGCATGGAAAAGATTACAACAGGTCCAGGGGTTCAGAACGCCAACAGACAGTACCTCCCAAAGTTACTGCTTGAGTAATTTACATGCTCAGAGTCGGTATTGAGACTCTGATTCAGAGTGAGTTGCCTAAGGACATGCAACACCTTGAGTTGGGGGGGATGTTAGGACCACACAATGTACCTTTTTGCCTATACTTTTTGCCACTATTATACCCTTGATCACTTGTATTTAGACTCATACTACCACTTCATCTGATCATTCCAAAGGTATACAACGTCCCTTCTCATTACTATACGTTTAATCTATTTTGCATAATATTTTACATCACTTTTGTACTTAACCATTGATTAGACTGCAGACTAGCATTTGAATCCTGTTGCTGAAACACAGTCCAGGTCGCAGATGCTGAAACATAGAACTGTTACGCAGCCCAGACTCGCAGATGCTGAAACACAGAGCTGTTACACAGTCTGAGGTTGTAGATGCTGAAACACAGAGCTGTTATACAGTCTGAGGTCGCTGTTGCTGAAACACAAAACTATCACATAGTCCTGAGGTCGCTGTTGCTGAAACACAGAACTATCACACAGTCCTGAGGTCGCAAATGCTGAAACACAGAACTGTTACACAACCCAGACTCACAGATGTTGAAACACAGAGCTGTTACACAGTCCAGAGCTGCAGATGCTGAAACACAGAGGAGACCGCCAGGACCAATGATGCTGAAACACAAAGGAAGACGTTACAGTCAGCGGTCAACAAGCACCAAAGTCGACACAGTCAAGAGCGCAATTCACATGGCTGAAACAATTCGTGAATTGCGATGCTGAAACAACATCGACAGCTACGAGAAGAAGCTGTTACTCCAGTCGTAACAGCAATACCTCATCCAGCTCCTGTAATAACATTTCTGTTGCATGAGATCATGACATCTTGCTCTGGTTTAGAAAGAATATCCGACTAAAGATAGGACTCAGATATACATTGTAATTTTTGATATATTGTATCGAGGGGGTTCCCTCTTTAAATAGGGGGAATTCTTCATTCGAGGAAGAAAAGTTTTATGTATTGAAAGCTTCAGAGAGAGAGAGACATGTACTTCATTTTCAGACTGTAACATGATATTTTGATAGATGAATAAAAGACTGCTTTGAGTATCTTTCTCTAGCTTTCCCGTTCCAGGGGAATCTTGTGAGAAGGGAGGGCCCACCTTCTTCACAAGATTCACCCATTAGTTTAGAAGTGTGTTAATACAATTTCTGTTTATGCTTTGGTTAACTTTTGTTTGCTGAAACACTATTTTTAATGAATTTCGCTTTGCTGAAACACTACTGACTCTGTCTTAGTTTATTGAATGAATTTCGTAATCCTTTTTATTAGCAATCTTGTGTGATGATTTTATGAGGCTAGCCAGAGACTGGGTTAAGGGTTCCTGCTCAGACAGGAAGGAATCAGAACATCCTGTCCTCTGTAGATTTCATTTACTGCTGCAAGTGTGTTAGCCAGAGATTGGGTTAAGGGTTCCTGCTAAGAAAGGAAGGAATCAGAACATCTTGTCTTCTGTAGAATTCATTTACTGCTGCAAGTGTGTTAGCCAGAGATTGGGTTAAGGGTTCCTGCTCAGAAAGGAAGGGATCAGAACATCCTGTCTTCTCTAGAATTCATTTACTACTGCAAGTGTGTTAGCCGGAGATTGGGTTAAGGGTTCCTGCTCAGAAGGAAGGAATCAAAACATCCTGTTCTCTGTAGATTTCATTTACTGCTGCAAGTGTGTTAGCCAGAGATTGGGTTAAGGGTTCCTGCTCAGAAAGGAAGGAATCAGAACATCCTATCCTCAGTAGAATTCATTTACTGCTGCAAGTGTGCTAGCCAGAGATTGGGTTAAGGGTTCCTGCTCAGAAAGGAAGGAATTAGAACATCCTGTCCTCTGTAGATTTCCATTATCCCTGCAAGTGTGCTAGCCAGAGACTGGGTCAAGGGTCCCTGCTCAGAAAGGAAGGGATCAGACCATCCTGTTCTCTGTAATCTCAATTTCACGAGTGTGCTAAACAGAAATAGGGCTTAAGTTTTCTGCTTAGAAAGGAAGGAACTAGATGGCCTTGTTCTCTGCTAGATAGAGTTATATTTTTCTGCATTACTGTTTTCATGAAAGAGTGTCAGTACTGGAGTCTTTGTTTGAGAGTAAGGGTCCTGTTCTCTAATTGCAGAATAGTTGTTCTTTCAGTATTATTTTAATGTAATCCAGGATTCTTAGATTAATCTTTAAAAACTGCAATAGGGAGGTTGCTTTCCTGTGATTTAATTCAGAACTTCAGTTCATTCAAGCAAGTGTGATTAGTATAGTTTCTTTTACTACAACTTTAAGTTGCTTTTGGTATTGAGCATATACAGTGCGTGGTTATCTTTGAAATAAAAAGACTTCCCTGGGTTGATAATTTATGTATCACTTGGTTGTTTGAAATTAATTAAGCAATTATAGTGACCAACAAAGTGGTGGAGACCCAGCTGGAAGGAACTTGGTTTCTTGGTTTCGAACCGTGCCGACACGGAAGTCTGTAATGTTGATACTTCTGTCGATCAATTATTAATAGAAATAATCCTTTCCCGTCCTATCAATATCTTGCAAATATATGATTATTATCCACGGGCCTGTTTGTAATGTTTATTAATGGATTATGCTATCTAATGTGCTAACTCATTTTTATTATCACTATATACTTGCGTTGCTTGTTTGTTGAGAACTTCTTGCAGGTACAAAGCTTTGGGTCAAAGTGCTCAACAGTGGAACATCGTCAAACGTTGGATCGAGGTAGGCCTCTTTCTTATATTACACATTAGTATATAGCATATGTTGTAATTGAGTTGATTTCTGCAGTCACACCTGTCTTTTGTGGTTTACCATTGGCCATAGAGAGTTTTTCCCTTGTAACAGAAATGGCGACTCCACTGGGGAGAGATCTTCCTTCTAAGGGTTGAAGTACTTTTTCTTCTTACATTGCTCTTTTTCCTTTGTGTTTCTTGCCATGTCATTGCTGGACACATTTTGTTCACTCTGGGTTTGAGCTTTCAGCCTTTTACCCTTGCCTAGCCTTGTTTTAAAGCATATACACCCTTTTTGCCTTGATAGTCGTGTATACAAGTGTGTTGTTTCACTGCAAGAAACGTATAGATGCTTTGTTCTCCTGAATAGTCGTGTATACCACTTCCCCTTGCTTGCTTGATTGGTTTAGTGACTGAGGATTTGAGGATTATTGAGCCTTCTTGGGTCTTTGTAGTGCTTGCTGAGATTATCTGGGATGACAGGAAGCCTGTTGGGAGTTGAATTTTTGGGTGGTGTCTTTCTCTTTGTTTTCCAATTTTGATTTGTCCTTGGTTTCTTGGTTGTTTTCTTGGCTGCTTGGTATTCTGCTTAGGTTACTTCTTTTATACATAGTGGAATTTATATATCAGGTTGCTTATCAGTCCATGCATTTTCTTTTTTAGAATATTGAAAATACAAAAAAAATAAGCATTTTGCATTGGTTGGCATTTTTGTCTTTGAATCTTTATCATTAGCTTAGCACATTTAGTGAATGATTGCATTTTACTTCTGAATTTCAGAATTGAAATTGAAGATTACACTGTCTTTATTTAGCATAGCATTCACTGGAAAGTTAAAGTTAGGCTTTGCATTATATCGATATTTATTTTCTTACAGAGTCATAACATCATGAGTTTCACTTCCATACCTTTTTGAGTAACCATGGCCAATAAAATTTACGCTTTAAACTAAAATTGATTAGTAATAATTTTATTTTTTAGGGTGCATAAACTAGACTAGGATTTAGTGCCTTGGAATAGGATTTTGTGAGTAAATGTCTCCAAGGCAATTAAATCAACATATGTGTCTGAGACAGGGAGTTGAGAAGTCCATTCTATAATTGGTAATATCAGGAGGCTCTGCTCACACCGGCGTTAATCACGAGGTCGCGCGAAGTTAGTTGAAGGGATAACCCCTGGATACTCACCTTGCGTCAGAGATATTTTTTTGGATTTATTCGTATTTGGGGATCTTGATAATGCCCATACCTCTGTGAGAGGTGGTACTTTCAAGGTTTTAGGATTTGCTACCCTGCCCATACTGTGATCCGGACTTACGACTGCTCGTCTGTGCATCGGTTATACAATGGTTTATTAGTTGCTTGACTTAGGTATCTCATAGGTTACTTGCAGGGGTTATTCTTCTTGTACCCTGAGTCAGATAGGGGTCGGATAACACACATACTTTATGGAAGATTACCTCTCCAGGGGGATCTGACCGACTAGTTGTTAAGCCCATGAGGGCCCCTATAACTGATTCTGTTACCTCCAAACTTTAGCGGGGAGTCTCAAGTCCCTCTTGGATGAGACATACCTTCTCTAGCAAGGGAGGCCACTCAACCACTTTAGCCCGTTTGCATGCATATTGGACGTTTTAATTTTTGGTATGGTCTTTGATTACTATTGGGCCTTAGGATATCTTTTTACTTTTTGAGAGTCATAAGTCATCGTGGAGTCAGACCAGCTTCCTTGCAGGTCCCATCGGTTATTACAATTACCACTGATTTTCAAGCTATTGCCTCCTAAGAGGCGTATAATTATTGAGAGTGGTACACACACATCCACTGTTCATACTTGTGATCCCACAAGGATGAGTATCGAGTCTAGTCTTTAGAACGTTGGGAGTTCATCAACTCCCAATTCCACTATAGCTAATTGCACTCCTTCGACACCTGCAGCCGCTACAGTTGCAGTGCCAGAGGCCTACACCAATACTATGGCTCTACCCGTGGTCAATGCTTCGTCTCTTGCATCTAACCCTTTTGGGGGTTTTGGCCACTCACCGAGTTACAATGTTCAGACCATCCCCACGGCTACTAGTCCATTTTCTTATGGTATGCCAGGTTTCGCTTCGCAATCTTCACCTGCCATCCCAACTACTGGCCATAGTGCTAGCCTTGGACCTGGGGGCACTACACCTTCTTACACTCCATTTCCATTTGGTGGCTCCCATGTTCCCTAAGAAAATTCTAATGTAGGAAGTGTCCCTTTTCCTAACCCTGGGTCTAATCCTTCTGCGGCTGGATGGAACAATCAAGCTGGTGGACAAGTTTTGCCCTACATCCCTATACCCTTGGTGCCGAATTCGACCAATACTTTTGGCATGATGAATCCACTTCAATCCTATGGGTTCCCACCTAGAGGAGGTCAATCTTACACTTTGGGCACCCCCCCAACCTAGATCTAATCCAGTTGGGGGCAGTTTCAACAACCCTTAGCTTGGATCTAATCCAACTGGGGGAAATTTTAATAGTCCTTATCAGAACATTCTTGTTGGAATGATGCCCAATCCATATTTTATGAATCAACTCGGATGAGGGTCTTATAATTCTGGACAAGGTTTTGGTCCCCACCAGAATCTTGGATGGAATGCAACTCCTAACACACAATCTTTCGCGGGAGGATGGGGTCAGGTGTCGCAACCCCATATTCCCTTTCTGGCCACACTTAATTTTCCAGATTTATCTAAACTAATGAATGACCCGGTGAGTCATGATCCCTCATGGCCCGCTGTCCCCACCAAGCTTCTGTCAGACATTCCAAAGTTTGAGGGTAAGAATGGCGAAGACCCTAGTGATCACGTTACTACCTTTCACCTTTGGTGCTCATCGAATTCTTTGAATCACGATTCTATTAGATTACTATTTTTCAGTGCACCCTTATCGGGATTGCGTCATGATGGTATATTGAGCTACCTAGGGGGACATATGGATATTTTCAACAGTTAGTGCTAGCCTTTCTTAACCATTTTCAACTACCCGTTCGTTACGATGTTGGCCTTGAACTTTTTTCAACTTTACACCAGGGTACCGACACTCATATTTCGGACCATATCCAGGAATGGCGTAGGCGAAAATGGTTAGTTAAGACTCCCATACCCCCGACCTTTCTTTTAGAATGGTTTTTAAAGTCTTTGCATGCTCCTATTTCAAAGGACGTTGCTACTTCTAGGGTCTTTAGTGAAGAAGAAGCTATTTTTAGAGCCCAATAGTTCGATCTTATATATGCTCAGTCTGGGATGTTATACCACCTTCTTCCTAATGCACCGCGGTCAAATCAATATCCTAGATAGAAACTCGGGCTTCATGCCGATGGCATTGTTGGTTCTGCCGATGTAAAATCCACAGACTCAGCAACAAAGTCTGCCGGGGGACTAGCTTCATATGGATCCTCCAAACCCATCCAATAAGTGGATGTACATTCCGTGCAATCCTCGAAAAACCCAAATGGTGACCAACAACTAGATGGGAATAAAAGGAAAGGTCAAAATAATCATAAGGGTGGGAATAATAATAACAATAAACCGAAGGACAATAATAATAATGGGAAACATAATGATAATGCTGGAGAGGGCAAGAAAGAGAAGCGTAAGGTTAAGTTTCCTTGTAAACTTTGTACTGAAGATCACCTTACACACTTATGCCCCAAACTTGTGGAGGCTGCGAGGATTTTAAATCTACTGCCCACTGTGCTGACGAATCCATTCCCACATAACCAACACTTAGCCTCGAGTTCTTCAAACACCGGAAATATGCCTAGTGGGAGTCAAAACCCACCACCACAAGATGTCGACCGTGTTTGTATCAATATGGTTGACGCAAAAATCAATATAGCCACTCACTCTCGAGATTACGACTCTTCAAAAGCTAGTACCAGCCTAGAAGCTCCTCCTCCCCCACCGAAGATGAATTTACAGATCGAGAAACCAGAGCCATTGCCTCATATTATGAAAGGAGTATTCAAGCGCTCTACCTATAACCCTAATGCTAGAGCCGCCCAAAACTACTCTATTGTTGAAGATTTAGGCAAAACACCTTGCACAATGTCTGCTTTGGAGGTACTCCAGATGTGTCCATCACAGAGGAATGCCTTACTCTCTGCTTTAGGAGCTCTAGAACCTAGTGGCTCGAAGATCATCAAGTTTGATGTCACGGACGTGAAGCCTCGCTTACCCTACCATGTGGCTTTCCAAATCCATGTGGAGTATTCTAAATATACCATCAAACGAGTGGTCGTTGATGAAGGTGTTGCCACTTGTGTGATGTCATTAGTCTGTTGGAAAGCTATCGATTCTCCAACCCTTTCAAAGTCGTCGACCATGTTGACCACATTCGATGATCATTCCTTCCACCCTCATGGTATTCTCCCCACCTTTCCGATCCATTTGGGTGGGAAAATGGTAGAGGTGGAAGTAGAGGTAGTTGATGCACCTCTTGATTATAACATGTTACTAGGTCACAATTGGACTTATGCTACGGTCGCCTTCGTGTCATCCATTTTCCGCACACTTTGTTTTCCTCATCAGGGGGAGATTATGACAATCGACCAATCGTCCTTTGCGTATTCTAGTCTGAACACATATGTTGGACCGTCGATCCCCATGGTCGACAATTCTCAGTCGAAAACTGAGAATATCGATGTCGAAATGTATTCTTCCCTCATGGAAACTTTCAACTTCTCGACATCGACTCACCACATTTATGCCATGTCTAGTACGTCCGCTTCAGTAGAGAGGTCCATCCCTTTCCGCACTTCTTATTGTAGTGACCTTTGGACCCTACCTTCTCCGACTTCATCAATTGAAGGTCAGTCACATGATGGCATGGCTATTCCACTATCGACAACAGAGATTGCGTATCAAGCTATCCTTGACTCTTCTACCAATCCTGATCTTGTTCCCTTGCAGACGGTCGAGGAGGATCCAGTTCTTAGGCTCGTGTGGGCCACTTCATTATCTTGTTCACATGATTTCTTGGATGAGAATTTTCCTTTGGAAAAAGCCATCCTTGAAGCCATGAATGTTTCCGAGAGACCTTGGGATGATATGCATCATCGATCTTATTTTCTCCCAAGTCTTGAAAAAATTAAGCAAGATGAGTTTAGATCTATCCTGAGTGAGATAGTCGGTCACGCCATAGTTCCACTTGATACACATGGCATTTATGTCAAAGGGAATATGGCGAGTATTTCTCTAACTGTCCAGATCTATATCTCTCGTACCCCTGGCAAGATTGAAAATGTAAATATATGTGCAAATTGTTCGCCAGAAGAGATTCTGATCTACACCGACCTCTTCAAAGAATTGTGAGACGTATTTGCCTGGTCATATGAAGAGATGCCAGGGATCGACCCCTTTATTGTCGAACATGAGATTAGGACTTACCTGGATGCTAACCCATTCGACAACATCTTAGAGATGTTAATCCTAGGAAGGCCCCCACTATTAACCAGGAGGTAGAAAAGCTACTTAATGCCGGCTTTATCTATCTGGTTCCCTTGACCAAATGGGTATCCAACCCTGTTACCGTGATTAAAAAGAAAGGAACCATCCACGTATGCATGGAATTTCGCGACCTGAACAAGGCTTGTCCTAAAGATAACTTTCCCACGCCTTTCATTGATCAGATTCTCGACGAGTGTGCGACAAGCAAAATATTTTCTTTTATGGACAGATTTTCAGGCTATAACCAAATCTAGATCAAACCCAAAGACCAACATAAGACGACATTTATATGTCCTTGGGGCATGTTTGCATACCAAAAAATGCCTTTCGGCCTGAAAAATGTTGGAGCAACCTTCCAACGAGCCATGACTGTCGCTTTTCATGATCTCGAACACATAGTCGAAGCTTACCTCGATGATCTTGTTGCTCACTCTCGCAAGAGAGTGGATCATGCTATGCACCTTAGACTGGTTTTTGAAAGATGCTGCTACTATAGAATCTGACTCAACCCTCATAAATGCATCGTTTGTGTCAGATCTGGCCGTCTCTTAGGATTCTTATTCTCTGAGATGGGGATCATGGTAGATCCACTTAAGGTTGAGGCAATTCTTCAGTTGCCTCCCCTGTGCATGATTAGACAACTTCAAGGTTTACAGGGGAAAGCTAACTTTTTGCGTCGGTTTATTGTGAATTATGCCAATATCACTAAAGGTTTCATGCGCCTATTGAAAAAAGACACCCCATTTATCTGGGATGAGCAAGCCCAATAGTCTTTTGATGCTTTAAAGAAAGCCTTAGTATTGGCCCCTCTACTGAAATCTCATGATTACAGTAGAGATTACTTATTGTATATCGCCGTGTTTGAAGAGACCATTGGTATGGTTCTAGTTCAGGAGGGTGATGAGCTCCGCGAGCACGTCATCTACTATCTCAGTCAAAATTTAGTCGGTCCCGAACGTAATTACTCACAGGTTGAAAAGCTATCTTTGGTTGCTGTCCACGCAGTCCAACGTTTATGCCACTATATATTGATTTTCAAAACTACTGTGGTCGCTGATGTTAATCCATTTCAATACGTCCTCACTAGACGTATCATAGGCGAAAAATATAATAAATGGATTGTCATCTTACAAGAATTTGATCTCGACTTTGCGTCGTCCAAGTCCAAGAAATCACTAGTTTTTGCGGAGTTAATATCCGATTTCCCACGATTAGACGAAGACGTTATTCATGTCGATTCATTCGCAGATGAACACATTTTTCTCATCTCGTCGTCCGACCCCTGGTATGGAGATATTGTTTTATATATTCAAACCTTGAAGTTCGCTTAGCATCTCTCACAAGATGATTGACGGTGTGTTAGATACCAAGCCAAAAAGTATACAATCGTCAGTGACACTTTGTATCGTCGAGGAATAGATAGTATCTTATGTTGTTTCTTCACTCACGAGGAAGCCGAGTTAGTCCTTAACGATTTCCACAAAGGGGCTTGTGGTGGTCATTTATTTGGGCTTGCGACAACCCAAAAAATCTTGTGAGCCGGTTATTTCTGGCCCACCATATTTAAAGATTGTATCGAAGCGGTTAAGAAGTGTCACCCCTACCAGGTGTTCACTTGAAAAATGCACTCGCACCCAGCCCCTCTTCACCCAATCATTACCATCGGTTCCTTCACCAAGTGGGGAGTAGATTTCGTTGATTGCAACCCAACCTCGGCTGGGGGGCATCAACATATTATCATGGCTGTCGACTACTTCACCAAGTGGGTCGAAGCCATGCCTACTGTAAAATCCGATGGGAAATTCATGTTCAATCAAATTATCACCCGGTTCGGTATCCCGATTGAGATTGTCATTGATCATGGCAATCAATTTCAAAATGAAATGATGGGAGAACTAGCGTCTAAGATGGGGTTTAAACATGGTCATTCATCTCCTTATTACCCCTAGGAAAATGGGAAAGTAGAGGCCATTAACAAGTCTCTCAAGACCATATTGAAAAAAACTGTTAGTCAGAGCAAGTCCAACTGGCACATCATGCTGTATCCCGTGCTCTAGGCATACTGAACCTTGGTCAACACTGCCACCAGTTTTTCCTCTTTTCAGTTGGTGTGGAGTCGATACTACCCGTTGAATGCAAAATCCCTTCTCTCAAATTGGCAGTTGAGCTCCTACCTGAAACTTCGAATTTAGAGCGACGCCTTGTACACCTAGAGAGTCTTGACGAGCAGCGTCGGGACGCCTTTACGACTATCGAGGAAAACAAGAAATGTGTCAAGGTTCAGTACAATAAGTCTGTCTATCCCCAGTTGTATGCTGAGGGTGACTTGGTCCTCTTGTATGACCAAGCCAAAGAACCACTAGGGACAGGCAAGTTTAAACCCATGTGGCACAGTCCTTATATCGTGTGACGTGTTCTAGAAAAAGGAGCCTACGAGTTAGAAGATTATGAAGGGAACAAATTGGTTGAGCCTAGAAATAGGCTCTACTTAAAAAGGTATTATGCTTGAGCCATAGGATTGAGTGAAAACCTTTGTATACTAATGTAAATTTAGTGTATATACACCTTTTCCCCTTTTCTTTTTGTCTTTGGTTTGCTTATCAAGTTTTCCCTTTGGTTGGCAGATGTCAACATAATCTTCGGTCTATGTAGGATTCGCAGACGGAGCTAGTCATCATACACAGAACTTAGCTTCCGCTGCTTGGGTGATTTACTTGCCCGAGGGTCTGCTGGTGTCTTCAGGTGGCGTATGCCTAGGGCCATCCATGAATAATATGGCCGAATACAACGTCGTCATAGAATTATTGCACAATGCTATCTCACATGGTATTCACTCTATAGAGGTGCACCAGGATTCTTAGTTAGTTGTATGTTAGTTGAACGGTCATTACCATGTGCGTGCTCCGACATTACTCCGTCGATTCCTACAGGTACGTCTTTTAGAATGACAATTTGATTTTATTACATACTTTCACATTCCTAGAAGTGCTAGTCATGTATCTGATGCCTACGCTAATTATGTTTTGAATTGGAATTTGTCACATTAATAAAGCAAATAAAACCATTAAATAAATATACACATTGAAATATATAAGTACAGCCAAAGACCCCTCTTTATATATTTCCAAAAAATATGGTGTTTTATATTACAAAATTGGGGCTAAAACCCTCAAAAATACATATACAACTGATATACATGTCCCATGACATATACACCTGTGGCACCGGATGAGTCTCATGATAGCAAACCATGATGTTGGTGAGACACCGGAAGAGTTGTACCCATGCTCTAGGTGCACCAACAACCTGCCTCTGCATGGCCTCAGGTAGATCCTCCACCCGAACCATAGGAATCCTCTACGTCAAATGCAACAGGTTTCCCTGCACGTTCTGAAGGACTCTCTCCGCCTCTCCTCCCACTGCCTCATGCCCCCGGTGCCTTCGCTTATGTCGTAGGAATCCCTCTGGCCATTGCGGACCCACATCTGCAACCATAGAAGTATCGAGATAATATTTAAAACACCATCCAAAAATATTTTTGTTCCCTTAAATACAAAAATAAAAAAAAATGAAATATGTAAATTTTTTTTTACTTATGGCACCGTAGGCAGCTCTTGGTGGAAGCGGCATATCAGGATCTCCTTTGAAATCAATTCCCGCATAGGGATAATCATCTAGAGATATGATCTGTCTCCGCCACCAGAAGAAAAAGTCATCATTGTAGGGTGTCACCACCCTACCTCCTCCCTGTTGTCTCATGACCTCGATCCATCGCACCATAGACGAATCACATGGTCCTCTAGGAATGATCTCCACTCTAGGTCCCAGACTTGGGAATCGCTCAAAAAATAAGCTGCAAAGGATAGATGCAAACCTGAAGTTTCTCTTTCGCCCCTGCTTGCGCTCTGTCAGCGGACCTTTCATATTGGTCAACAGTGAAGTACACCAATCGTACACGGTAGGCTTCACACACTCCAGTGCATAAAACATAAGCTATCTCGATCCTTGATGCATCGAGGCTGATCCTATGATCCTGGTAAGCACGAGCACAATAATCTTCAGGCTGAGGTTACCTATAACCTGGATAGGGATTCGAACTTCCCACCATGGGAGTCCCTGCAACACAGTGGGCATCGATGTATTCTTCGAATTTCATCCCACTACCAGCCCCGCATGATTTGAGGTCCACGACCTCTCCTCAGCGTGAAAGTCCTGTCAAGAAGTAGATGTCCTCTACTTCGATCCTTAATGGTTGTCCATCAAGGATAAATCTCTCGCTATCTGGATCACAATATCCCACCAGCTTTTCCAATAACCTCACTTGGGCCCTCATTCCTTTGAGAGCCCAAAACTTGTATAAACCACATCTTTTTAAATTCACTTGAGCCACTGGATCTCTACCCACTACTGCATCTACCTCCTCATGCTCTCTCTCCCTCCACTCCAACACCATCCTGCAAAAACCAAATCAATTCTTGAGTTAGAAACTTATTTTTTGCCCTTTTGTGCACTTATACGTGGTTTATCCAAGAACGGTCGCAGGTAGGGCCTGATATACGCTCCCTGTAGTTCACACAGGGGTGTATATCTGGTCGTATATGCGACATATTAGCAGAAACCCGCGTATACCGAAAAACTCAATTTGCGCTCTTAAAAACCAATAAAATACAACCTAATTCAAAATTGTAAACCATTGAATTTGAATAGGATGGGATGAAGAGTTACCTGGTCCAGATGGTGCGTGATTCCGTTGCCTTTTTCTCCCGCGATCACCATTTGAATTCTGGAGGTATTTTAGTCCAAATTGCACTATTTGGGTAAAAATGAAAATGACATAGTAAAATTTGATTTTATTACTATTTATAAAATATTTTTACCCAATTGATATAGTTTTGTGCTGCTATTTTGCCTAATGGACTAATTCAAAAATAGTTTTAAGCTGGTTTTTGCAGTTTTGACTCAATTTTCTTGCGGATTTCAATGTCATGGGTGGCCGTTCGTCTCCTCAGGCAGGTATATTCATAACCTAGCATATAAGATAGGTATCTACTCCATTGTGCATTTTTACATTATCCTTCGACTACCGCTTTTTACGCCTTAGGTACGAACCCATTTATTGCAACGCATAACCCTCCATCTGCTATTAATAGCATCGTTAATAAATGGTAGAGGCTTACCAAACATGGGTACCCTAGCTAGATCCTCTTTGTCATTTGGTGTCCATGCCGAGTTTCTTCCTTAGGACCGAGAGTCTAGAACAAATCAATACATGAATTTATAATGAGCCTCATTACTCATTCATGCACATGTAGCCTTATTACCCGCATAATCCCAAATAATGAGTCTTAGTTAAGCTCTCTTCCGACTCGCCTAAAAACTGAACAGATCGCCGAGTGATTTGTCCCTTTCACACTCGTTAAAATTGGATTTGAAAGATCATGAGTCCTAGTTAAGCTCTTTTCTGACTCGCTATCAAAAATAGAAAAGATTGTCGAGTGAACTTGTCTTTTTCACACTCGTAAATTGGATTTGAAAAGACGTCTATTTGGCACAATTTTATACCTTTTTCACACCAAGTAGACTAAAATATATAAAAAAGGACATTTTTTGGCGTTAAGTTGTGATGGCATCTCATGCCCTCGCTTACAATATTGAGCCTTTATCCGGTTCTCACTTTGCGTTATAAACCGTTGCTTAAGCAGTTTGCATCCTCAACCAAGCAGAGCCTTGTTTTTATCCTTCACAATTTGACACCCTATACACTAGAGGGAACATCACCCCAAGTGTCCATCTCCCACATGCATTTCCTTGCATTGAGCATAGGTATGTTCCACTACTGGAACTAATTTTGCTTACTTGCGACACTCGTTCCCTCCACTGTATCATAGCATTCATTTGTTATGAAAAAACAAAAAAATATGGGTGGGAAGGGAGTACTATATTGTGATTGGTAGTAGTCGTGTCGCCTTTGAACATAGCACAAAGTTATTGAGTCCTTGTGTCATCATAATTTTGGGTTTAGCATGGCCTTAGGAAGATGATCTCGCTACATAGTTTTCTCTACTGATTGGTTACTCTTCCAGTCCCTACAGAGAACATTATAGATGCCTCCTGCATCTAATTGTCACATCATTGAGTCTATGCTGCTGGAGTCCACCATATGTCTCATGCTCTTATTCAAAGGAAGTCTATCAACCTGTGTCGGCCACTCCTCAGAAATCTTGACTTTGCATGTCGTCCATACCCTCAGTTTGTCTCAGAATCACATGATACTCTGGTCTCATCATGCACCCTGGTCCTACTTTCATCATTTGTAGGTCACCTTGAACCCATCAATCGACATTGCATCATTGGTCGTTGACTGGGTGGTTTCCCTTGTGTTCGATGGCAAGACATCTATTCACACTTTGGGATTCGTGCAATGTCTTGGATGCCATTAGCCTTATTTGTGGTTTCCTCACCTTTGTCAATAGTTTTCATCATTGGCTGCTATTCAAAGGGTCTTTTTCGTGTACCGTTTGCATTTGGCACACACAAAAGATGCACAGGGTCATTGGTTCGTGAACATGTTCTTCGTCCGATCTCCACCAAATCATGAATCTCCTACTTTGTTCCTCATGCTGACTGATGAGAGATGCCTTAATGCTCTCCTTTTGACGGGTCTCTTTCCATCAACTTCAACTCATTTATTCTGGATACGAGACCTAGAGTTTTATGAGTACCTTGAGGCTTGCAGTCATTAGTGGTAGGCTCTCTCGCCATTGACAGATGGGAATACATCAATGTCTCCTGATCAATGTATCTTTCAAGTGTTCGACACCAACTCCTTTATTCACATTTTAGAGATGTACTCGGTGCCTTGATACCTACTTTCATCATTGGTAGGCTTTCTCGCATTTGTTAACGGTATACCTCAATGACCAGTAATCAAACGATGTCTCATCTTGTTCGACCTCAACTCATTTATTCACACGATGTAGACTTGCACCATTGGTGGATAATGTAGAAGACTTGAAGACATCACTATGTGGCCGCAACTTTCCTGAGTTGTTGCTTCCATTTCATTGAACCAATACCTATTTGACTTCAGTGATCATGGGAGATCAGATTGTACTCCATGGTATACAGATATCTTCAGATTGATTTTTGAGACTGGTTTCACTGGGCCTTGTTCATGACTATGACAACTCTTGGCATATAACCGCATTTATATTTTCCTATTCATGGCCATGAACACTTGTTTGGTATATTTTCCAGATGGATCTGCATTGTATTCTTGGAAACCATGTATGCAAAGTCAATACATAATGTAATAATCAATTGAGTTCATCCAACTGGTTCTCTACCACTCCACTTCTGGGTTATTTATAATGTATTTCATCCATCGCAGATACTCCTCTAATCTCACACATTAGGGGGCATCTGTTATAGCAAGATTTGCCTCACCATTACTATCTTGCACAGAGGGCCTTTTTCCATTTCCCTATGCAGACTTATCATCCCTTTTTTGATGAATCCATAGCTAAAAATATATACTTTTCCACATATACACTCCCTAACTTCTTTACAAGATGCGTATACGCTTGCTGCTCCACTACAACTCATGTATATGAGGATTTGTGCCAGAAATACAAAATGAAGTCGGGTTTCCACATCACGACAGGAGATCTATGATCCTTGGCCTTCCATATACTGGAAACGTTCCGACTCGACCCTTCAGTTGCATTCTAAAGGCTATAAGAGCACAATTTCGATCTATGGAAAAGAGGAGAAAGCATTCAACTTTGAGAGCAAAGTTACTCTGGAGAAATTACTTCATATTGAGTCTGCATCCCTTTGTCCCTCAAGTTTGAACATAGTGTTCAACCCCCAATCTCTTTCCTTATTGTTGAGTGGATCTCATTGCCTATTTCCTATGAGCTTGCCTTTGGTGGAGGATTGAAGTGGTGGAGACCCAACTAGAAGGAACTTGGTTTCTTGGTTTCGAACCATACCGACACAGAAGTCTGTAATGTTGATACTTCCGTCGATCAATTATTAATAGAAATACTCCTTTCCCGTCCTATCAATATCTTGCAAATATATGATTATTATCCATGGGCATGTTTGTAATGTTTATTAATGGATTATGCTATCTAATGTGCTAACTCATTTTTATTATCACTATATACTTGCGTTGCTTGTTTGTTGAGAACTTCTTGCAGGTACAAAGCTTTGGGTCAAAGTGCTCAACGGTGGAACATCGTCAAATGTTGGATCGAGGTAGGCCTCTTTCTTATATTACACATTGGTATATAGAATATGTTGGAATTGAGTTGATTTCTGCAGTCACACCTGTCTGTTGTGGTTTACCCTTGGCCATAGAGAGTTTTTCCCTTGTAACGTAGGAGTCAGACCCTATTTGTAGCTCCGGGAATTCAGGACTCCGTATGTTCAGGGATGATAGAGGGAACAAGCTAAAAGAGCTAAAGGCCCAAACCTACCTCATTTACATCATAATGTAGTATCATTAATATCATATTGCATTATAATATAACCTACGTGGAATCCTCTTCAAAATTTTGGCGTTCGGGAGATTTGGGTTCATAAAATCTTGATGAGGAATCTTCACCGAAGTCTGAAGGCTTAGGTATTAATGGATATTAATAATCCTAAGTGCCCCTTTGATATAAATTAATCATATTATAATATAATTAAATACAATTATATTATAATATAATTAATAAAAGGATAATTTGTGGTTGAATATATAGTTAATCATTTTTTCCAGTAAATAAATAAATATGCATATATTTAGATATATATGTTAAATTACGTGAAAATGCAACATGGAGAAATTGAATTATATACCTTAATTAAGGTTAATCAACTTAAGTATATTATGGAGAAATTAATCTCATTATGTTATAATATAATTACTGATAATTATCACATGAGTAATTTATTGAGTTAGTGTTAAAATACTTCTAAGGGGGAAAAGAGAAAGTAAAAATCTCAGTAATTACTGAGCCATGGGTATTAGGCTAAGAGAAAAATTTATACCCCATCCCTTAAAAAGGTACTTACAAGTTGGGTGTGTGACACCCTTGTACTCCTCCTAGCAACCTTGCAATAAATGACTTGTCAACTAGCAAATGAGATGAAGCTTAATGGAGGGTGTATGAACTTATACTCCTCCTAGGGTTTCAACCAATAACAATTATGAAACAAGAAAGAAGAACTACCGATTTCATATTTTCCTTACCAATTTCAAAGAGATGCAAGATAAAAAAACTCTAGTTCACCAAGAAAAGACCATTCATAAGAAAGATTGAATACCTCCAAGAGGTGAGCACCACCTTAGTTCCATAATTCACCAAGTTAATTCACCATAAAACATTTGCACAAGAAAGAGAGATCAAATTGCCCAAAGAGGGTGCAAATTTCAGCCAAGTAGTCTTCTGACAATGGGAGAGCTATGTTCAAATGACAAGAGTTTGATCTCTATTTACACAAATCTTCCTAAAAGTGTTTTTCCACTTATTTTTAGGGTAACCACAAAGTAAGGGGTCAACAACCCTTACTTTTCCGCTTTATATTATCAAATTCAAATTTAAAATTTTTAAAATGCACATAAGAAACCCTAATGTGTCATCATCCTTCTAAAGGATGACATTTTAACACTTTTTTGCAAGTCGTTGGAGTAGAGAATGGAAGTTGTTGAGCCTTCTAGGGCTTGCCTCTCATGCACTGTAGTTTCCTCGTTCAATCCAAGCCTTCTCCCATCAAAATGTGCCAAGTGTCAATCGTCAAAACCTTCACCACCAAAACCCTAGCCCTAGGGTGATGTCAAGTTCCTCAAGTGTGACATTTTATCCTTAAGAGAAAAATGTTGGGATGGAAATGGGCTAGGATAGGTCCTCCAAGGTCTCTCATGTTGATACTGAGAGGGGGGTGGATCAGTATCAAGTACAATTAAAAAACTTTTTCAACTTATACTTAAGCCATTCAGTTATATCCAATGAGCAATGAACAATAGTATAAGAGTTACACCAATACACCACAATACACCATGCACAATATATGAGAAATAATCAATAGTTATTGTTCAAGGGAAGTAACGACTTCCAAAGGTAGCTACAACTTCCAAATATAAAGGGAGGGATAAACCTCCAAGAGGAAGATACAATCCTCCAATATCAATAGAGGGTTAACCTCTCCATTCTTGCCCCTTCCTTCCACCCAAGAATATATGAGATATAATAAAACTTTACATTAAATCATGACCATCAACCAACCATCACATAGAACCCGATAATGCTTCCTGAGACTTCTTCAATTTCTGCAATTATTCAAATCTTGGAATACTTTGATCCTATAGATAATATTAATCAATGTATTCTCTGAAACTTCTCCAAGTTTCACTCCTTGAATCCTCCCCAAAAATAAGTTATAGAAAGAATGATAGACTTTATTCAATTCTGGTTTATTCAGGAGAACGAACTTGTACAGAATGCCCCACACTCAATATTTAACATCAGATTCTGAAACTTGCACACAAGAAACTAAAGTCCGTACTATTTCCAATGAAATTGGTCCCACGTCATTTGTATTCTCTATGAATAAGTTATGATTGTTGTACCCGGAACACCTGTTTATTGACTAGCTTCAGGACTGGTCAAAAACCCTATCTTCCATAGAGTGTATCTCCATAATTATAGTGAATAAAGAGATGAAACTTGTTGATTAAGGTTGGTTGTCATTGATGTCAACCCTTGAAGAAATCCCCATAGCACAAAGGTTTGGTTAATGGATCCAATATTGTTTGATGTAAATATGACTCATTATTGTTTTGTGGTGGTTTATAAGAAGTAAATATGGATTAACTCCAAAGTGGTCCCCTTATGGTGAAAGAACTCACAGGAAGACGCTTTGTAGAGTAAGAGAACCCATGATTAATTGTGGAATAATGAGATGAAGGACAATGAGTTTTTTAGGAAAACTATCCTAGATGGATAGTGATTGTCATGCCGTTTCCGGTGGTATGTGGAAGGTCACATAACTCCTCACGGTTAGAGAGTTATGGCCATGAGAAGTTGGAGACCCTAGGTTTGGGTAATGGACCTAAGTTTGTTTGATGGGTAATGGTATGAGTTATGATATATTTTCAGATAATACTATTCTATATGGATAGTACATGTCATGCCATTTTTGGTGGTATGTGGAACGCCACATAACTCCTCATGGTTTGAGAGTTATGGCCTTACGAAGTTGGAGGACCCTCATATGTCATCTAGAAGCCCCAAAAGGTCAAAGTAGTCAAAGTGGTTTAAGAGATTTTAAAAGGTAAATAAAAAAGTGAAGTAATGAGTGTATTATAATTCAAAGTGAATACACAATAAATTGTTTCAATAATAAATTTAATGGAGAAATTAGAAGTGGGTTAACCCTAAAATAAGGAAAGTGGGGCCAAGTGACTTAGAAGATGTTTTTAAGGAAGCTACTTGGAGAGTATAAATAAGAGGCAAGACTCTCTCATTTTAGATACACTTGAGCATATTTAATACCTATATGTGTTTGAGGTAACCAAAGGATATCTAAGCCGAAATTCTGAGGAAAGTGAAGAAATTAAGGCCGAAATGCAAGGAAGGATAAATTCTTTTGATGGTGCTTTCTAAGGTATGTTATTTACAGGTCATCTCACCATTTTCGCTATAATTTTTTTTCTAGAATGATTCAGATCATGAAATTGCTATTCCATTGACAAAACATATCCAAGTATCTTTGGTAAAAAATTCAGCTTGTGGGTCGTTGCATTTTGGGAGGTACACTCCGTGGAAAATAGGGTTTGTGGCTAGTCCTGAAACTAGTCAAAAACATGTGTTTTGGGTAAAAACGTCATAACTTCTTCATAACAGATCCAAATTAACTGAGACCAAATGTGTTGGTTAGGGTATAGTCTGTCGTATTCTATATAACATTTTCAGATCATTTCAACAAATATTCCGTGCGAGGAACTCTCTACAAGGTCGCTCTATAGAATAAGCCTGAATTCAGCAAGGTATGCCATTTTTGCTATAAATCCTTTTATGAGAGGTTCCAAGTAGTGAAACTTGGAGGAATTGCATAAAACACACTAAAGAACATTTTTTATCAGTTTCATATCTTTATATATTACATGTACAAATTTATGATTACTTCAAGTTAGGGTTGTTGACTAATACAAAACTAGGCATGTGAGACTAAAGAAAAGTTTGATGAAAATGCTAGTCTCTTGTTGTTAAAGTTAAGGAAGGTTTGTAGGAATGTGATAATATACACCAGGTCTATACAGAGCTACAAATCATATTTGGATGATGAAATTGATGAGGGCTTTTGGTTGAGGTACATGTTGAGTACATGGTTGAGACAAGTAGTTGATGAGTTGACACATACATGAGGTGTATAGTTGATGATGTTGGTACATATTAATGAGTAATAGTTGATGAGTAGTTCACACATGATTGGTACATACTTGGTACATGGTTGGATGCACTTTTTTATGGTACAATTTGATTACAAGTTGTTTGGTATAGGTTGGTGCATGGTTCAGATTTATTGGTACAGGTTTACATTGATATATCTCATAGTGATAGTGTGATAGTGGTTCCATCATTCTACTTCTACTTCAGGTCAGTCGAACGGGGCAAGGATAGGTGGTTGTAGCCACCTTCTGGTTGTAGCCTCCTTTTGGTTGTAGCCAGAGAATTGGGGAGTTGGAGCTTCCTTCAGGTTGTATCCTGAGAAACTAGGGGGTTGGAGCCTCCTTCCAGTTGCAGTTGGAAAACAAAGGAAGTTGGTGCTTCCAATGAATGTAATTCTTCAAGACATATAAGAAAAAACATTTTGTGGTTTTCTCCTGATTTGGGTTTCCACGTAAAACATTGGTGTACTGTGTATGTGTATGATTGTTCATTTGTTCATTGCTTATTTACTCTGAGGTTATTGGATGATAATGCTTCATTGATATAACACTTATATGGTTAAAAATGATTAAATTGCTCTATTACTGATTCACCCCCCCTCTCAGTATCCCAACAAAACTTTTACCACAGTTACCTTAATATGTATTCTCAATACCATAGAAATTGCACCATTTGAGTCGTTCTAGAAAAAAAATTATAGCGAAAATGGTAAGATGACCTGTAAATAACATACCTTAGAACACATCACCAAAAGACTTCATCCTCCCTTGAAATCCGACCTTCTTTACTTCTGATTTCCTCTAAAATTCAACTTGTGTATCAAATGAATGTATAATGATATGTATTTATACCATTTATATCACTTCCTTTTAACATTAGGGCCGACTTGACACTTTCTTATTTTGTAATTATTTTATTTAATTATCTTCAGGGCCTACATGTACTTCCTTCTTCAATTCACTTTGTCATCTTCAAAAATTAATTTCTCCTCAACCACGAGGATCCACATGACGTGCCACATACCACCAGAAAAAAAATTATGTATACTATCCATCCATGGGTGTTTTATCTGCATGTGCATTGTCCTTCATGTCTAAATACCATATCAATATTGCGGTCCAAAACCAATGACTAGGATTGAAATCAATGAAAACAACCAATATTCCAACATCTCATAGGCCTCCAAAGGCTACCATCATCATTTGGTGTGTGGGCCATGGTATCCAACCTGTGGGCTTCAATCCCCAAGGAAGCCCAAGCTAGGCTTGTTCTTGTTGGATTACTGAGAGGGGGGGTGAATCAGTAATAACGTAATTATAATCCTTTTTCTTCAAATGTTATATCAATGTAGAATTATTATCCAAAAATGAGCAGTAATAAATAAACAATCACACACATGAACAGTACACCA
>ML827781.1:97604-127892 GCA_009831015.1 Picea engelmannii | reverse complement strand
GTTCTCTTACTCCACAAAACATCTTCCCGTGAGGGCTTTCACCATAAGGGGTCCACTTTGGAGTTCATCCATATTTACTTCTTATCAACCATGGAAAAACAATAATGAGTCATATTTACATCAAACACTATTGGGTCCATTACCCAAAACTTTGTGCTACGAGTCTTTCTTCAAGGGTTGACATCAATGACAACCAACCTTAATCAACAGTTCTTCCAAAAATGTCCACCAAGCAAGGTCTTGCAAAGACAATGAATACGCCCTCCAAGGATCTCTAGTCAAATGCATCATGATAAGTAAATCAATTCAATAAAATATCCATCTAAGTATGTGCATAAAAAATCACCTCATCAAACTAAACAAATTCTCAAAGACCCTATGCAATTTGCCAAGTTTAAGTATGGGAGGGTTGACAAGGTGACATATTGGATGAATCATCCCATAAGTCAAGGAGTGTTTACCAAGTGGAACCCCTCTTTGATTCATGTGGAGAATATGACATGAATGGGGGAAAAATCTTGGGCATGGGGTTTGTGACATACAAGGGATTGTAGTGTCTCATTTATGGGTGCCTTTGTAGAGGGTGTGTTGCACCTTCATTTTCAATGCATATTTTTTACAATCCCATTTATTTTCATTAGTTAATTAAGGTACAAACAATGGGTAATCCCTAGGTTTAATCGATTATCTTGGGGGGAAGTGCATGTTATCCTTAAAATCTGCACCAGATTACTATGGCACAAGAGTTAGGGAACCTCAGTTATTGCAATGATTTGATTTGGTTGATAGGTATTTCAAGTGGATCAGATGGAATCAATGTCCCATATGAAATATTAAGCATTTATCTAAATAAGTAACAACACTCTGTAATGTCAGGGGCATGCACCTTGAAATCTTGACTCCTTATGGACAACATGAAAAGAAGAAATAGAAAAAAAGGCATGAACACATAAGCTAACAATAAATCCATCTCACATATTCATCCATAAGACATTCAGATACAAAATATTGTCTTGGATCAAAATGAAAATCTTTGAATGCAAATTACAAAGAACCAACAATTAACAACAAAATATTCACTGTAATTTGATATGAACTTGCATGACAATATATGCATTGCAAAAACTTGTCTTTGCATTCAAATAAGAAGAATTAAAGGAAAAAATACAATAGAGACTTAGTCAAACTTAAAAAAGTGATTGAACTTTGAGCACAACGTGTTTCAGGTTCTATACAATATGATTTCCAGCCTTCACATGGTTTCTTCAAACTTTTCCCACTCAAATCTCTCCTCTTCCCAAAGGATAAAGGAGAAAAACCCTTCTCCTTCTCCCTCTATTTGTTTTACAATATATAAGTTTATGATTGCAAATCTCAGATCCGAAATAAGTGGATCTACAACCAACTAATGAATAGGTGGTTATTGTTGACATCTAATTCCCCAAATCAAATCCATGAGGTGGCTAGCAAATATTCTGTTGACTGGGTATTTTTAGGAAACCAAATTGGTGAATTTATGGAAAAATCATCTTTAAAGAACCACATGTAGCTCCCAAACGGTTTATATTTTTGGGAAAAAACCCATGTAGTACTCAAATTGGCTTGTTCTTGAGAAAACCCATGTTTTATTTTTATGAGATTCGATCTCATTTGTTTACGAGACACATCAAAAGATGACGACAAAAACAATCACCTACAAGAAATTTTGCTGGAAATTACTTTAATGAATGTCTTGTCTTTTTGTAGCGCAGACCCACAAGAGATGTAATCAAAGCTTGCAAATTTAGAGGAAACTATGTAAATGATGTAGATGCATAATATTAATCTTGAATTGGTATTCAAAATTCATGATTGGTAGCCATGGAAAAAACATAATTCAGATTTTCCTATAGTGTAGATTAACAACTATTAAAACAAGGGCACTGTAGAAAACAAGGTCTTTCTGTAGCGGGTTTTTTTTTACAGTGTAGGTAAAAATTTAACAAAATTGTTCCTTCAAACTAATTAAACTGCTGGAGGCCTTGAAAATAATGTTAGAGTGGTGACTGTTATCCCCTAGCCTAGGGATAACTAAGGAGATTATGTCTCGAGGCCCACATGTCCTAGACATGGAGTACCGAGAGCCATATTGACTTGATCCTAGCCCTAGAGGGCCCATCTTTCTTCTTCAACGCCTCCATCTTGTCAGCAACAACAACATCCATCCCATCGGCCCGATCCATAAACAACAGTGGGTATTGCTCCATGAGGTAATGAGTCCGAGTATCATGGTATGAGTCATTCTCATTCTCAAAACATTTGAATATGTGCATTTAATTCTTTTTTATTCATGACGTGTTCTTGGACTTTAGGCCTTTACACTTGTCCACACCTGGGGGGAATGACATGATGCCCTAGAAATTTGGTTCCCTTATGATTTAAGTTTCCATTGGGTGGGTTCATGAAAGGTCATCATCCATTCCCACCATTTTCATCATTTTCCCTCTCATCCATCCCCTGCATTGGTTCGAACATTGGGTTTTCCAAGCTAGCAAAGGGTTGTACCTTTCCTTATGGGAAGAAGGGGATAAAGGCCCAAAGGGAAAAAGTAGTTGGCAAAAGATAAAATCCAAAAGAACAAAACCTTCAGATGCTTTGCCTAGGGATCCCCGAGAAAGCAATAAAATTCTTCTTAGCAAGACATGGAGGTACCCATAAAATAATAAAATCAAGACCTAGTTGGAGGATAGGGGGTCTCATCACAAGCCAGCCTATTAGATCCATGGGCATGTAGTGGTATGACACTATCATTCATTTGGTCACCACACCAGGGTAGTTTCTCTTGGTGTCATAGCTAAGAGAAAGGGGGTCTAATCACGAGTCAACCTTCTCATCTCTGTGAAATTCTTGTGGGTAACACTTTCACCACTGGTCACCACGCCAGGGTAGTGTCCCCCAACTATTCTCTTGAAAGAAAAAGTAATAAGACAAAAGGGTAAAAGGCATTGAATGGGCTTGTAAACATTTGCATCCATGACAAGGTGCAACTCACCCTCTTCATAGGCACCCACAGGTAGGCCATGCATTTCCCTGTCATCACTGCACCCATTGCTCAAACAACCTAGGAGAATTTTAAACATCCCACATCCATTGAGAATTATCCCAATAGGACCTCCTGAAACATTCTCCAAACCTGGCTTGTAGAATAGCATAACGCCTTTGAGCACTTGTCTGGGAAAGGGGAGTTTTATGCACATGTTTAGATAACTTGATTATTAGACATGATTGCCATTTCTATGATCCTTGTGACTTATGAGCCCATGGAGGGCATACTTGTTGTTGTTGCAGGGCTACACCCGACGGACAGGTACACATGGGGAGATGATTAGTTTAGACCTCCATAGGGATAAAATCCCACCAGATGGATGTTGATACCCCAGCTAGGGGCAGACACATACCAGAGGCTTGCACTAGAGAGAGAGGAGGGCGTTCCACCAGAGACAACCTGGCAGGCCTCGACCCAGGGGGGTCTTTCCCTCCCACTATGATGTTGGCCTTGGAAGGCCCATGACGTCACCTCTGTACCCTTGATGTTACCCAAAGTGGCACGTGTGGCATGATCCAGAGGCCTTGGGAGGCCTAACTTTTTTCTCCTGGAGGCCATTGTTTCACTTAGGAGGTCCAACATCACCCTAAAAGGGCATGATGTCACCTCTCTTGCTTGATTTAGGGTTTAATTTGTCAATTTTAAGTAAAAAAATGGATATTTCATGTAAACTGGCCATGTCATCCTTTTTTGACCTAATTTTGTAATTAAAGGCCATTATAACTGTATAAATAAGGTGTTTTTCCCTTGTATTTTTTCATCATCTTTCACTCACACAAGTGAGGTCTGAAATTTTCTCCCTACTTAGGGTTTATTGGCTGAAATTTGGTGCGCACTTC
Source organism: Picea engelmannii (assembly GCA_009831015.1). Lineage (NCBI taxonomy): Eukaryota > Viridiplantae > Streptophyta > Pinopsida > Pinales > Pinaceae > Picea > Picea engelmannii. The sequence goes on along the minus strand of ML827781.1, from coordinate 123,968 downwards.
TTGAAGGAGGCTAATTTTGGTGTTTTTGGAATTTTTTTGGTGGAAAGTCTTCAACTAGGCCTATTGCTAGATTATTCTTGGTGAATGTAAGTAAATTTCTACAATTCTTCTTTATTTTGAATGGTTATGGTTCATTTACTTTTCATTTCTTCCAGGATTATGAAATTTCTAGCTTAAAACCCTAGGAGGTCAAAGCACATGTTATTGTTCTTGCCTTTACAACTTTTTACCTACTAGATTGTGTTATAAACCCTAATTTCTTGAAGCATTGTGCTAAGATCCCTGCCATTGCAACACTCTAGTATCATTTTCTTCATCAAGTCGTCATTTACTTCATCCTTGAGCTAAAGAAGGAGGGAAACCGCTAGGGCCTAGGGTTACCTACTTCCTAGTGGCCATTTTCCTCCTAGGGTTTTAGTGATTAAGGCCTTGGGTTACCAACACCTCAATCATTAACTTTCTTGTCTCTAGCTCTCACATTATCATTTGTTCCTCCAAGTTTACTGCCACAAAGTGACTCCATTAGCCCTAAAAGGCATTGATTTAGACCTTGAATTTGATTGATTGATGAAGCCAACCCTTAAATCTTTTACCTCAAGCAACCTACTAACCTTTCCTAAGCCTAGATTAGACTAATTCACTAACCTTATTGTTGTTGTTACAAAATTAAGCAACAACCATTTATTACAATAGTAAAAGAACTTGAAATAAATTGCAAAAGTTGATTTTTTACAGTGCCTAATTAGCTTCTGACAACTGCTAGTACATTGCTATTATTGGGTTATTATTTTTGGTCATTGTGAAGCTCTTTTAAGTAATTTATTGTGAAGCTATTATCTTGTATACATTGCTGTTATAAAATTGTATTTTTCTTCATCTTGCATCAACTTATTTCTTTTATTTACAAATCCAAGGTTTTATGAAGCACTAACATCAAATTGTACTTGCAAAAGATATTGTTTTCTTGTTGTTTTGTTCTGGGCGGGGACATCTAAACACATCATTGCTTCTTTTATTAAAACTTTGGGACTTTCTGATCTATGTGACTTGTGAGAGGGGATACTTTTCATTGACACTTTAACCTTTTCCTTCTCAAACCCCCAGGTCACCGGGGACATCTCCCCTGGGCTATCATCCCTAAATATAAAGAGGTATCTTATTAAGGTGACAATGATAGGATAACCTCCTGTTACACCAATTTTCCTTCCCTTAGCCTTTCCCTTCGGGACAAGTGCAAATTGCGCGATAACAATGACCTTTCTCAATTCAACAACCATATAAATCATAAAATATGATGAAACCTTACAATGCATATTTAGCAATAATAATATTTTTGCATTGTAGAAATAACTAGCTTTCTGTAGCAACAATTACTCACCCTCCAACTATAGCCATCCATAATGTGATCATTAATAACCAATGTAAATATCTTGAACATGCACTATTTCAAGCATTAAAATCTATCAAAGCAAAGAAAAATGGGTTCAAAGACACAAAATATAAACAAGTATAAAGTAAGTAAAGCAAAGGTTTAAGTTTGTGGAAAGGCTTTGTAAGTCAGGGCAGGATTAGGAATACAGGTGGTTTTGGGAAAATAAGTTTAGGTACTAACATTGGCTCCACTTGGGGATGGTGTCCTCCCCATGAGGAACCAAGAGCTGTAGACCTTGTGCCTTTAATTTTCTCTGAATTTTCACTGTGTTTTCTTAATATGCTTGTAGTATACTTGTTCTGTTCATTCTGCTGAAGTTAATCACACTGAAAATACCATCAAACCATCTGCAAAATGCTGAAATCACAAAAAATTCTGAAAACTAATCACGTTGCATCAAAGTGTCTTCCATTGGGCCATGTAGTCTTATTTTTTTATTAATCTACTACAATCCAAAAGAAACTGAAAATTAAATTTGCTGAAAAAATATTGTAAAATGAACCAATCTGAAAACTAAATGATCAAAAGTGAGATTATTCTCCACACCTCCTACTCTGCTAACCAACGGAACCCATCTTGATCATGTATAGGAAAACTTCTAGTGTAGCCAATAAAGCATATGACTGACAACATAATTTTCTTTTTCACAACTAAATGAGAGCATGCAGGAAAAATGAAATCCTTGCAACAAAAATTGAATAGGCAACCTATACTTACTGCTGCAATTTGATTGCATGCTGAAAGATGCTACATTTTGGACTTATGAGAAAATTGACTCCATGTAGACAACTATTGGATCTTGAAAATCATGATGCATTTCCAGCTAATGTAAAAGACTAAACTGCTCCCATGTAAATTCTGTTGCATTAATAAGACCATGATTCTCTTGACCTCCTTGAAACAGACCATGAACATCATATGTTTCATAACAAATAGGGGCAACAAGAAAATCTTGCAACTGTTGATAAATTTCTTGGGAAAAAAATCCTTTAACAACATCCAAAACAACAATATTATCATGAAAAACAAGAGGTTGCAATACAGTTTCATCAATTCCAAAAGGAGAAACATCATACTTAATGAAATCTTGTTTATGTTGGATTGTCTCTTGATGTATCTCACCAGTGCTAACATCTTGAACTTCATGGTTAGAGTAATGATGCAATAGTTCATATTCTTCACAACATTCTTGATAAATAAACTGAACAGAAAAAACCTCTTTATAATAAGAATGGAAAGTTTCATGAATTTACTTTAGGGAAGAAATATTGGAGAGGCAAGGATCTACACCATTCTCAGGAATTTCCCTCTAGGGAATACCGAAACATATTCATTAAAACATATTCATGAAATATGTCTAGTTGATGCATACATTCATGAAAATCCAATAAAAACTCAGCAAGAACTTCCCAATCTTCTCCTTTAAACTTTGGAAGACAAATTTCCCATTTATCTTTGTCAGGCATAGGGTTTGGAAAACCAGGTACATTGGAAAAATCACAAAAGTGCATACCTCCGAGCTATTATAACATCCATTGTTGTTGGAATTATGAATCAGTGGAGTTTCCTGTGAATTATTTACCATGGAGTCGCTAGGTGAATTGTGCAGTCACTTCTATCACCAATCCTTGTTCACCATCAAGAACTAGTTGTATTCATTGTCGTACAACCTAGGGAAAGATGTCTTTGTTCCTCCGCTCCGCGATAATGATGTCAAAAGATGTTATCCCTAAAATATGCACCAGTCTGCTATGGCACAAGAGCTAGGGTACCTCAGTTATTGCAATGATTTGATTTGGTTGATAGGTATTTCAAGTGGATTAGATGGAATGAATGTCCCATATGAAAGATTAAGCGTTTATCCAAATAAGTAACAACACTCTGTAATGTTGGGGGCATGCACCTTGAAAGCTTGACACCATATGAACACCATGAAAAGAAGAAATAGAACAAATGCATGAACACATAAGCTAACAATCTGCCCATCTCACATATTCATTTGGAAGACATTCAGATAAAAAACATTGTCTTGGATCAAAATGAAAATATTTGAATACAAATTACAAAGAATAAACAATTAACATCAAAATATTCACTGTAATCTGATCTGAACTAAAGAAGAATTAAAGGAAAAATACAATAGAGACTCAATCAAACTTAACAAAGTGATTGATCTCCGAGCACAAAGTGTAATAACAAATCTCAAAATAAAATACATCAAATCTCTGAGCACATCACCCTTCGTCCATATACATCAAAATCAAATCTAAAAAATAACTACTAATCTAGAAAATAAAATTTTGCATTTTTTCAAAAATTTCTAAACTAAATATGTAATATGATGAAAGAAAAATGAAATATGAAATGCAACTAAAATACCATGAACAATCAATATTCAAATGCAGGGAAAGCAAGATGACCTACCTACTTACCTGGGGCCTGGGCCCTGAAGAATTCAAGTGCTCTGAATGTAGGGTCGGAGAAGAGACCATCCACTGGTAATGGAATCTTTCTCTGGTCCAAGGTTTTCAAACAGTACATCTCTTTCTCATACTTCTTCTTGATGATATAAGGGCCAAGCCAAGATCTATTTTCCTTCTAATCATACTTAGGGTTTCCCTTCCTCTTATCCCACATGAACACAATAATTTCTTCAATGTAGTTGATGTAAGGTATATCTTCGATGTAAGGATACAAAGGAGGCTCTGTATTAACTACATCTTCAATGGTTTTCTCACATTCTTTGTTCTCTTTATATTCTTTCTTCAATATCTGGATGGAACTTGACTCTTTCCCTTGAAAATTTGCAAGCTTCTCCTTGTACTCATTTGTCCTTGGGAGTAGTGTATCTATGCAATCTTCCTGCACAAAATGAAGGTCCCAAGGATCATACTCAATAATATGACGAGGTACATCAAAATCACACTCACTCGTGTAATCATGACCATTGGGATCCATCACATGCTTCTTAGCCTGCTCTCGACTATATAAAAGCTCAAAAGTGCCATTGCCCATGGGAATATGTGTGTGGGTGAGATCCATACTGAGAAAACCCCCAAGAGAAGCATACCAACTTCTTAATAGAAGCATCCCCCAAGCATCTGAAACATCAATCACCACTATGTTCATAATGAGGCTAATACAAGGGAAGTCAATCAGGTAAACTTCAACATCTTCACAAAGCCCATAAAATTTGACCTTCTTGGAATCAATACCACAAACATTTCCATAAGTTCGAGTCATCTTCAATCCAAGTTGTTCCATTACTTTCAATAACATAACATTTTCTGAGGCTCTCGAGTCCAACATACAATTATTCAAACAGAGGTCATTCATTCCTAAAGGGAGGTAAAAAGCAGGGTTATTATCATTCTTCCAATCAAGATACATGGTATTGAGGATTATTGGAGGGTCCTCCTTCTCGGTTGACACTTTCAATAACTTCAAGACTTCTCTCCTCATAGATGGGATATTTCACATCTCCGTCACAAGGATTGTCATATTCAACTTACCAAACATAGCCGACACATCCACATTCAATTGAATTTCCTCTTTTTTCAAATTCAACTTTGGAAGAAATTCACTGACTGGAGGTGGGGGTGGTGGGACTAGTTTTCCTATATATGGAAGAGGAGCTTCCACCTCTGGCTGAAGTGAAGTGGAAGGTTGTAATGGAGGAATTGAAGCCTTGTTTATTCTTGCATACATCAAAAAATCCCTTTTTCTTAATTCTTTTCCTTGATCCTTTATTAACTGATTCAACACTATGAGTTGTCCTTCTCTAGATCCTCTTTTTTTGACTTCATTAATATGTTCCTGAGTGATATCTTCTTATCGAAAACTGCAAATCATGTCAATGAAATTTATACCATCAGAAGAGTCTTCATCATGTCGAGGGAACTCATCTTCCCTATAAGGTTCTTGACAAGGAGAACACCATGGTGTCTCTTCAGTGTTGACCATCCCAACCAGATTCAATGTGTTAGGAGCATTTTACTCTTATTGAGGCCTTGGCTTCCAACCTATGACATCTCTCTTTTGTTTGGAAAATTGAGGTCTGGAGGCATATTGATTTCTTTCCATAGTGGTTAATCAACGTATTATTTGATTCATAGCTTGGACGAACTGAGTACTCATTTGGTCTATCTTCTGAGTCAAGAGAGCAAATGGATCCGGTGTACTGCTATTGGAATCTTTGGTCATTGCTTCTATCTTGGAATGAGGATACTGAAAAGGATCAACCTTTGAGTCAAAAAGGTTCTCTTCAATATCCACACTATACTCTTTGGTTTGTGACAGGTTTGTGGGATTCCTATCATTCAATATGAAACACAATTTCCCATCGAATGCATTCATATAAAGGAGATGAACAATTGCATCTGGAGGATGTGGATCTGCCAGGATTTGGATGTACAACCTTTCAATCCTGTTGTCAAATTCACTCATTGTCTCATTTGTTTTCTTCTTTATCTGATTGAATTGAGCTACAAACATTTTGTTGTCTTTCTTCATCATCGATCTTTTTTGAATAACTTAGCAAAGTGGTGTAGACCCCTCCCCAGACCCGCAGGTCGGGATCTGCACAGGATCTTTTCTTTTTGGCCCCTGAGAGCTCGACTGGCTCTTCTATTTCCCTTTTGGGAAATCTACCCACAACAACACCTTGAGGTAACTCCTCCTTTATTTCGGGATATCAGACTTTGCGATTTCGCGAATCCTGTGGTCAAGCAACTTACCTCTCCGACCTCCGAAACCTGAAATACTTAACCACTTGGTCTTCCTGATATCAATTTCATCTTTTTGGCTTTCACGAATTCGGAAGATGCAATGTCATGCAACTCTACTCCTCGACTCCCGAAATCTCGAAACTCGAATTACCTAAATCCCAAAATCCCCCTTTTAAGGAGATAAATGGCTGTGAACTCTCCCTTGATCCAACGATCAGTGCTATTTCACGTACCGGGAGTTCAATATGCCAAATCTTGAAATTTGCATCCTCTCCACCTTCTGATGTTCGAAATCCTGAAATTCCGAAATGGTACTTCACCTCGTTGTTTCAAAAACTCGACGGGAAGTCTCCTGTCCTTCCACATGTCGCCTTCTCCTTGTTTCGAGTTTTCTTCTCCTTGCTGTGTCCCAAACTCTCTCCCTCGAGACTTTCGAAATGCCGATTCCCGAAAAGACGATACCCAAAATGCCGAAATGCTATTCTCACTGGGTCTTCTCCTTTCGCTATTTCGGGTTTTTGAACGCCGAAATGCATGGACGCCTTGTCCTTGGAACTCCCGAAGTTATGATGGACGAAACGTTGAAACCCCTCCGATCTCTTCCATGTGTCCTACTCAATCGAACGATCATGATCTTTTCAGGACTTCGTCAGGTGTGAAGTCGAAATGCTGACCTCTGTGAGTCCCGGTGTTCGAATCCCCGATGTGGGTGATCTTGCAACACGTGTCCTCCTTCCAATGGATGATCCAGATCTATTTCGAGACTTTCACCATGGAGTGTCCCGACCTCTTGTCCTCAAGACCTCCGAAATCCTGAACTCCGACCTTCCACTTATCCACTCTACACTGATGAGAATCCTTTCGGACTTCGGGTACTTGATGTGTCAAGACCCAAACTTGCAACTCAGACTTCCGAAGTCCGAAACCCCAAAATGATCTGATGGCCCCAGAAATCTCGATCAACAATTGACGTTAACCTAGGCTATCCAAAGGATGGCTCTGTCCTGACCATTATCCCTCTTGCAGCTTCCGAAAATCCAATGATCCCCGCTGTTTCGGGATTCTCCTCGAAGAATTTCAACCATCCAAACTTTTCCTCAAAAAACTCAGATTTTAACTTGGCCTCTACACGATGATCAAAGACTCCTCTTCTGCTCTTCAACACCTTGAAGGCACAAACTCTCCTGAGCTTCCTTTCTCGAACCCAAATCTCCTATGAGATTTCTGCATGCACTCCTTGCGACACTCTTCAAATACGTCTAAGTATTTGAATCCTTTGACTCTGTGGAACTCCTTGCGAAAGCAGTGTTCAACCCTATCCTTGGTTGACAAGTTCTGAACTTCCAACCAGCCTGCACACACCTTGCACGACTTCTGTGCCTGACTTGCACTTCTGCGTAAGATGAGAACAATGGTATCCCTCCTGAGCTTTTAGAGATAAACTCTGAACCCGTCGACGCACTCCTTGCGGACATTTCACTGCACTCCTTGCAGGAACTCTTGCTCAGATAGAGAAACAATTGAAACTCATCCCCTTACTCTCTCAGACTTAAAATACTTAACATGAAATCATACATACATAGCATAAAAGAAAATGTACAACAGAAAGAGTAAAACAACCATGAACATAACATTCAACATGTATACACATAAAGCATTAGAACACCATGAGTCTTAATCAAAGCTTCATATATTAATCTCAGAACTTCTGTACATGGGCTCTTCTACACATCTCTCTGCTTCTTTTCTTCTCTATGCTCTCTTCTCAATTGGTAATGTTAATAATGTTACAATGATACAAGATGAGGGTGTCTATAGTCGTTTTCCCTCCAGCTCCTAAAACTGTCTAATCTAGAATTTAAATCTACCTACTTACATTAATTGCCTATAAATATCTCTACATCTTACGGATGAGAGAAGATCACTCAAGATCTATTTACAACCTGGAAGTACGCACTCTCTTAACTATTACATAAATGTCTGTGCATCCAAACTTTCAAAACAATTCAAAAATTTTCAACATGTGCCAAAAATGAAATGGCATTTGTCCCACGCTTGCTTGCTGCTGGCGATGCTCCTGCATCATACTCCCTCGCTTGAAAATTTTCATGAAATCCTGTTCATGAGTTCTTGCACAGTTTGTCTGTGCTTCTGAATTTCTGTTTCATTCTCCCAGCTGGCATCTTCAACTGGATGTCCCTTCCATTTGACTAAGTATTCGAAATATTATTTTCTCCTGGTCCTCTTGTTGACTCTCTTGTCAAGTATTCTCTCCATCTGTGGCTTTCCAACTACAGGCATTTGTTTAGTCCACTGAACCTTTATCTTTTCAATGTGTGCTCCTGCTTCTCCAGCTTTGTAAGGGTACAAATCTGAGATGTTGAATATCGGTGAAATTTCGATTCCATCGAGTAATTCAATCTCATATGCATTTGCCCCAAATTTCCTTATGATCCTGCATGGTCCAATTTTCTTCATCTTCAGTTTGTTACATGTTCCCCTTGGGAACCTTTCCTTCCTCAAATGTGCAAGAATCAAATCACCAACTTCAAATTGAAGTTGTCGCCTGTGTTGATCTACTCTGTGCTTATACTCCTGGCTTGAATTCTGCAATTGCTCCTTCACTTGGCTGTGAAGTTCTTTCATTGCCTGTGCAAAATCCTCTGCACTAGCACTTCTAGTTTCATTCTGCTCTGAATCTTTCAATTCAGAAACTTCTCTTGGCAGCATTCCATAAACAATCTGAAGTGGACTCTGCCCTGTGCTTCTATTGATCGAATCATTATAAGAAAACTCCGCTTGTGGCAGAATGTGATCCCACTGACTGTGATGTTCAGTCACTAGGCTCCTTAGTAAATCTCCCAAGATTCTGTTCACAACTTCTGTTTTCCCATTCATCTGAGGATGATAAGCTGATCTAAATGACAATCTTGTCCCCAACTTTTTCCATAAAGTCCTCCAGAAATGTCCCACGAACTTGGTTTCTTGATCTGAAACTATACTCCTTGGTAAGCCATGAAGTCTGACAACTTCTTTGAAAAACAGGTTCGCAATGTGAGTTGCATCACTGGTTTTTTGACATGGTATAAAGTGTGCCATTTTCGAAAATCTGTCCACTACCACAAAGATTGAATCAAACCCTCTTTGTGTTCTTGGCAATCCCGACACAAAATCCATGCTTACTGCATCCCACGACCTCTCTGGTATGGGTAACGGCTAATATAATCCCGTGTTCTGTTTCCTTCCCTTTGTGTGCTGACAAATTCTACATCTGTCCACAAACCTTTTGACATCTGCTCTCATCCTTGGCCAAAAATACAAGCCATTCAACTTTGAGAACGTCTTATCATGACCGAAATGTCCGGCCAATCCTCCACTGTGTTTCTCTTTCAGTAGATTCTCCCTCATGGAGCATTTTGGAACACATAATTGATTACCTCTTAATAATAATCCATCCTGGTTCATATATTCAGCCCATTGACTTCTATCCCTGAGAACTGGATTCTCAGATGCCTCGTACGCCTCTTTGAAATCTAGATCATCCTTGTACATGTCCTTGAGATTATCAAAACCCAAAGTTCTGACTCTGAACTCCTGCACCAGTAAACATTTCCTGCTCAAAGCATCAACAACTTTGTTAGCAGTTCCTGAAATATGTTTAATTACAAAAGTAAAATTCTGCATGTATTCAACCCATTTTGCATGCTTTTGGTTCAATTTATCCTACTGAGTTACAAATTGTAAGGCATGATTATCACTATACAAAACGAACTCTTTAGGGATCAAGTAGTGCCTCCACTTTTTCAGTGCCTATATGACCACATAAAATTCTTTGTCATACGTGGAGTACTTAACCTTCGCCTCATTCAGTTTCTCACTGAAGTATGCGACTGGCCTGTCATCTTGACTCAAAACCGCTCCAATTGCAAAGCCACTAGTGTCACACCTGACCTGAAACGTCTTACTGAAATATGGCAACACTAGAATTGGTTGTTCAGTAATCTTCCTCGTTAACAAATTGAAGCTTTTCTCTGCTTCTTCTATCTAGTGAAAAGATTTATGTCTTTTCTTCACTGTGTCCATCATTGGTGTGCTAATTCCACTGAAATTCTTGATGAATTTCCAATAGAAACTAGACAATCCATGAAAACTTCGAACTTCAAAGATACTTTTTGGTGATGCCAATTTTTAATCACCTCCACTTTATCTGGATCCATCTTCAACTTATCTTCAGAAATAACAAAACCCAAATAAATGAGCTCTATCTTCATGAATGAGGATTTCTTCATATTTATCAGCAGCTTTTCTTGCTGTAGCCTCTACATCACTGTAGCCAAATGTTTTAGATGCTCTGCCTCTATCTTGCTGAAAATCAGTATGTCATCAAGATACACAATGACAAATTTTCCAATGAAATCCTTCAAGACTTCATTCATCAATCTCATGAAGGTACTTGGCGCATTTGTTAAGCCAAACGGCATAACAAGCCATTCATACAACCCTTCATTAGTCTTGAAGGCTGTCTTCCATTCATCACCTTCTCTCATACGAATTTGATGATAACCACTTTTCAAATCAATCTTCGAATTTTTTTTTGCCCCACTCAAACAATCCATCAAATCATCCATCCTTGATAATGGGAATCTATACCTGATGGTAATCTTGTTAATTGCTCTTGAGTCTGTACACATCCTCCAGCCTCCATCTTTCTTTGGGCTGAGCACTATCGGAACAACACATGGACTCAAGCTTTCTCTAACCAACCCTTTGTCCATTAAATCCTGGACCTGTCTTTTGACCTCTTCATTCTCCTGCGACGTCAATCTGTACGCTGCTTTGTTTGGTAAACTGGCTCTAGGTATAAGATCAATGTGATGATTTATACTTCTGATCGGTGGCAACGAATGAGGTAGTTCGTCCACTACTATATTAGCAAATTCCTCCAGTAACTTCTGGATTTCCTCTAGTAAATCATCCACCCTCGTATTGGTTAAAACAATTCTAGGATTTCTAACCATGATGAATTGTGGATCTTTCTTCTTCTTAACCTCCTTAAGAAGTTCCTTCCCACTCATGAGAAGTACAGTATTGCTTACTTCAGGTTTCACCTCTTTGTCCTTAATTGGCAACAACATGTGAGTTATCCCATTCTTCTCTAGGGTGTATGTGTTCTTTCTCCCATCATGAACCACATTCCTGTCATATTTCCATGGTCTACCCAGCAATAGATGACAAACATCCATGGGAACGACATCACACAATATCTTATCGTTATATCCTCCTATTTTAAATTCAACTAAACATTGTTTAGTGACATTTACATGATGTCCTTTTTGTATCCATGAAACTCTGTATGGACTTGGATGTTCAATAGTCTCCAGCTCCATCTTTTCTACCATCTCTGTAGAAACAAGATTATCTGTGCTACCACTGTCCACGATAACTTTGCATACCCTGTCTTTGGTCTTGCAATCAGTTTGAAAAAGACTGTTCCTTTGCACTGGATTCTCCGCCTCCTTTTCTGGCGTTAAGAGAACCTTCCTCATCACCAGTGATCTTCTGCCTTCATCATCCTCTGCTTCAACATTCCACCTTTGTGCTTCGGCAATGTGAGTCTCACCACCTTCTTTCTTCTTATCTCAACATTCATAGGATTTGTGTCCATTCTTTCCACAGGTAAAGCATTTTATTACTCCACCTCTGCCTCTTCCTCTTCCTCTAGCACGAGGAAAAATGTTATTATCAGCATATTTTCCTCTCTGTTTGGCATACTTCCCTCTCTGTGAGCTTCCACCTCTCTCAGTTTGAGGTTGAGGTTTCTTCCATTCCTCCTTAGGCTTTTGATTCCTATCTTGGACAACTATTTTGCCTTTGGGCTGACTTCTGCCTCGTCCCCTTTGACCCTGCTTTCGACTAAGCTTCTCTTCAGCCTTTAGAGCAATCTGATAAGCATCTTCCACCGTTCAGATGGTCATCATGCTCATCTCATCCTGAATGTCATATCTCAAACCATTCATATACCTGGCAACCTTTTCATCATCGCTTTCCCGATGACCTGCTCTGATGTTCAACCTGTAGAATTCTTCAGTGTACTCCTTCACTGTCATCATCTTCTGTCTCAAATTATGCATTCTTCAAAATATAGTAATTTGATAATCCTTGGGTATGGATTTTTCTTTCATCTTCGCAATCATTCTATCCCAACTCTTGATTTTCTGCTTGCCTTTCCAATGTTTGTCAGCTTGTAGTTCATCCCACCATAATGCTGCATGTCCTTTAAGTCTTGTGACAACATGTTTGACCTTCTTGTCTTCCTCGACATCTTCATAGTCAAAATACATGTCTAGAGCTCTAATCCAATCTAGAAGCTCTTCAACATCTAGGTTTCCTTCATATACTGGAATGTCCATTTTTTCCCTGGTACCCATCCTTGCAACAAACCTGAATAGGCGTTCATTTGTTGCATCCTCTGCAACTTCTTCTCCTTCGTGTTCGACTTCATTTTCACTTTCAGACTCACTGATATCTCCAACACCAACTGCGTGCCTCTATGTTGTCTCCATAGCATCCATCCTGGCACGTAGTTCATGCATCTCTCTTGCCCTTGGTGGCTCAGGTAATTGCCTACCCCTCCTTCTTGGCATTTCTCTTTCCTCTAGTGGATCGGGTGTTTGCCTATCTCTTCTTCTCGGCGACATGGCTGAAAATATTTATTTTCCCTACTACAGAAAGCAAAGAAAATTTTCTTATGCTCCGATACCAGATGGTGCAGATCCCTCCCCAGACCTGCAGGTCGGGATCCGCACATGATCTTTTCTTTTCGATCCCTGAGAGCTAGACTGGCTCTTCTATTTCCCTTTTGGGAAATATACCCACAACAACACCTTGAGATAATTCCTCCTTTATTTCGGGATATCGGACTTCGCGATTTTGCGAATCTTGTGGTCAAGAACCTTACCTCTCCAACCTCTGAAACCCGAAATACTTAACCACTTGGTCTTCCTGATATCAATTTCGGCTTTTCGGCTTTCGTGAATTCAGGAGTTGCGATGTCATGCAACTATACTCCTCGACTCCCGAAATCCTGAAACCCGAATTACCTAAATCCCAAAATCCCCCTTTTAAGGAGATCAACAGCTGTGAACTCTCCCTTGATCCAACGGTCAATTCTATTTTGCGTACTGGGAGTTCAATATGCCAAAGCTCAAACTTTGTATCCTCTCCACCTTCCGATCTTCGAAATCCCAAAATTCCGAAATGGTACTTCACCTCGTTGTTTCACAAACTAGACGGGAAGTCTCCTGTCCTTCCACATGTCACCTTCTCCTTGTTTAAGGTTTTCTTCTCCCTGATGTGTCCCAATCTCTCTCCCTCGAGACTTTTGAAATGCCGATTCCCGAAAAGGCAATACCCAAAATGCCGAAATGCTATTCTCACCAGGTCTTCTCCTTTTGCAATTTCAGTTTTTCGAACGCCGAAATGTGTGGACGCCTTGTCCTCAGAACTCTTGAAGTTTCGATGGCCGAAATGCCGAAACCCCTCCGATATCTTCCACATGTCCTAGTCAATCGGATGATCGTGATCTTTTCAGAACTTTGCCAAGTGCGAAGTCGAAATGCTCACCTCTGTGAGTCCCGGTGTCCGAATTCCTGATGCGGGTGATCTCGCGACACGTGTCCTCCTTCCAATGGACGGTCCAGATCTATTTCAAGACTTTTACCATGGAGTGTCCCGACCTCTTGTCCTCGAGACCTCCGAAATCCTGAACTCCGACCTTCCACTTCTCCGCTCTACACTGATGAGAATCCTTTCAGACTTCGGGTACTTGATGTGTCAAGACCCAAACTTGCAACTCAGACTTCCGAAGTCCGAAACCCTGAAATGATATGACGGCCCCGAAAATCTTGATGAACGGTTGATGTTAACCTAGGCTATCCAAAGGATGGCTCTATCCTGATCGTTATTCCTCTTGCAGCTTCTGCAGATCCAACGATCCCCGATGTTTTGGGATTCTCCTCGAAGAATTTCAACTGTCCAAAATTTTCCTCAAAAAACTCCGATTTTAACTTGGCCTCTACACGATGATCAAAGACTCCTCTTCTGCTCTTCAACACCTTGAAGGCGCGAACTCTCCTGAGCTTCCTTTCTCGAACCCAAATCTCTTATGAGATTTCTACACGCACTCCTTGTGACACTCTTCAAATATGTCTAAGTATTTGAATCCTTTGACTCTGTGCAACTCCTTGCAACAACAGTCTTCAACCCTCTCCTTAGTTGACAAGTTCTGAACTTCCAACTAGCCTGTGCACACCTTGCACGACTTCTGTGCCTGAATTTCACTTCTACAGAAGATGAGAACAACGATATCCCTCCTGAGCTTTCAGAGATAAACTATGAACCCATCGACACACTCCTTGCAGGAACTCTTACTCAGATAGAGAAACAATTGAAACTCATCCCCTTACTCTCTCAGACTTCAAATACTTAACATGAAATCATACATACATAGCATAAAAGAAAATGTACAACAGAAAGAGTAAAACAACCATGAGCATAACATTCATCATGTATACATAGAAAGCATTAGAACACCATGAGTTTGAATCAAAGCTTCATATATTAATCTCAGAACTTCTGTACATGGGCTCTTCTACACAACTCTCTGCTTCTTTTCTTCTCCATGCTCTCTTCTCAATTGGTAATGTTAATAATGTTACAATGATACAAGATGAGGATGTCTATAGTCGTTTTCCCTCCAGCTCCTAAAACTGTCTAATCTAGAATTTAAATCTACCTACTTACATTAAATGCCTATAAATGCCTCTACATATTACAGATGAGAGCGGATCGCTCAAGATCTGTTTACAACCTGGAAGTACACACTCTCTTAATTATTACATAAATGTTTGCACATCAACATGTGCCAAAAATGAAATGGTGTTTGTCCCATGCTCGCTTGCTGTTGGCGATGCTCTTGCATCACAAAGTCTTCATAATATGATTTGTGATTATTAGGAAGTCCTTTGAACTATCTCTGAGCATCTTCAGTCAATGATGAGGCTAGTATCTTCATTTCTACACCCTCATGTTCCACTTCTGCATTTTCCATGTCTCGACCCATAACATAGAGATGATTGTCGGTTGAGACCACGTTGTTTCCAGAGAACTTTGGCAACCATTTGTGAGACTCTTTTGGCATGGTATTAGGATATCCAAGAATGGTATCCATGTTCAAGGGTTTGTAGAGGTGTTTTTCCCAATGGTGAGCCATTGGAGCAAGGGAAAGGGTACCTTGGAAAAGGGTTTTGACAATGGGAGACTTGAGAGGATACCTTCTTCGGTAAACCTTGGAAGACTTGAATCTCTAGGGGGGGGAAAGTCTTAAGGGAAGATAGATTCTGGGAAGGTGGTGTCACCGGATGAGCTTCAAGAAGAGCTCATCAAGGGTGGAAGGGGAACATCCTTCAAGTGGAGTCACCAGGCATGCTAGGGGTAAAGGATTTGGGATGGTAGCTTTCCAAAGTGTCGTTAGAATATGAAATATGATTCAAAATCCTCCCTAGAAACGACACCAAAATGTTATCACAAAATGTAGGTTGGTAAAATCCTAACCCAATCCACAGGATGGAGATAATGTTGTGAGAGTCTACCCACTGTCACCTTAGATAAAACCTCCCCTTGATTTAGCGAAGGATAAATCCAACACAAGGGGGGAATCCCAGGTGACCCTAGGGGGGAAAGAGATGGAAGTGAGGTTATGGTGTTTCCCTACCTCAAGAGTTTTGGATATATCTTGTGTTCATTGTTATGGTGAATGGTTTATGGTTTATTCTTGGTTATTGCTGAAGTATATTTGCAGATCCACCAATTATATATTAAAAATATTTAGAACTAATTACCCATTTATGGTTTATACTTGATAATACCAATTGTTAAGAACCTAAATAGATCTGAATACAAAAGCACCACAAAAAATATACAATAACAATATGCAAAATATCCTTTATTACTATCAAACCCTTCAGGTAGGGCAACACCGTACAATGGATCCTATTATGGAAGGGATCCTCTCTTGTTCACTTTCTTATTCAAGGGGGCATCCTCCTATTGAGATACCACTCCAAATACAATATTTCTCTTCATGTCTCATTACATTGCTTGAACCCCTTTATATAGTGCTACCATCACCTAAGAACATTCTAGAGGAGGAATATTCTAGAAGTAGAACCTTCTAAGAAGTCCCCTTACATTTATTATATCTAATTACCCATTTATTATATCTAACTAACATAGTGGGCCTTNACATTCCATCCCCCTTATGAAAGCGTTGTCCTCAACACTTGATGTACAACCATATACCAGGGTCCCATGGATAATTGTGGACCATAATGCTGAAGAAGACTGAAGAACCAAGGTCCCATGTAGAAAGGAAATCCACCATGATGAAGTAGTCCAAATTCCATTGTAAACCAAGGTCCCATGTCCAAGTGCTCATGTGACCTCCATACGAAAGATATTGGCACCCAATAACCAATTGAAAATGATGCTCCCAATACTGACACCTATCATGTGGATCCAAATAAGAATATTCATCCACATAGTGGGAGAGGATCAAAGATGAATATGGAAGGAACAATACCATTGTAAAATATGCAGGCTAGACGTTGGTAACTAGCTCCTGATGTGGAACATTGATTTTTTCTACAAAATGTGGAGTAGAGTCATCAAATAAAATATGGAAGTGGTTGTCATCCCAGAAATGACAACTATCCATATGCCAATCATCACAATCGGCCTCAAAATCATACCAATCATATATTTCTTGATTATATTTATCCTTGATGTCCGCCATAAGAAATATTTGTTGCATGTTATCCAATGAATCTCGAATACTACAGAAACTATCATTGAGGCCATTTGCAAGGTCATGCACTCTAGCATCCAATGTGTCATACAATTTGGATTTGAATGCTTCAAGAATTCCCTTGAGGGTTTGAGAGGAAATAGCCATCTGAGCACCCTATGAACTTTGCAGTCCCACATCCATCATGAAAGGACCCAAAAAATAGAACAATAAGTTACTGCAGAAAATTGCGGCGTTTTTCGGAAAAACCCTAAAAAACTATTGAATTTAAAATGCTCATAACTTCACTTTTCAGACTCCGTTTCAGCTGATTTGTTTTTTTTTAAATTGGGTGAAATTGTGAGAGGAACTCAAATCTGTAATTTATTTGGGCAAATTCGAACTCCAGATGCTATAGAAATAAAAAAATCGCGCCGCCATTCGCAGAAAAAACCCTGAAAATTTGCAGATTTTAAAACTTCAATATCTTGACTTCCCGGACTCCGTTTCGAACGTTTTTTTTTTAAAACTTGGGTGTTTTTCTGAGAGAAACTCAGATATACAACCTTTTTCTACAAATTTTGCACAAAAATATACCAAAAAATTATGGAATGTCGCGGCCCTCTTTTTTCTTCTCCGAAAAAAAATATCTTTAAAAATAAAAATATTTGCCCACAATGCCTGCCAAGGAAAGTGCTCTGATACCAATTGTTAAGTACCCAAATAGATCTACAAATAGAATCACCACAAATACTAAATACAAAATAGATCCACAGAGAAAAGATAAAAGAAACCACACTTTATTATTACCAAACCCTTGAGGTAGGGCAACACCATATAATGGATCCTATTATGGAAGGGATCCTCTCCTGTTCACTTGCCTATTCGAGGGGGCATCCTACTATTGAGATACCTCTCTAAATACAATAATTCTTTTCATGTTCCCTTACATTGCTTGAACACCTTTATATAGTGTTACCATCACCTAAGAACATTCTAGAGGAGGAATCGTCTAGAAGTGGAACCTTCTAAGAAGTCCTCTTTCATTTATTATATCTAACTACCCATTTATTATATCTAACTACGATAGTGGGACTTATTTAATAATATAGTGGACCTAGTCCACCTTACATTGAATGACCTCCACTATTATCACCATGGGCCCTTTGCCCCCCCCCCCTACTACCTCTCTATCTACCTTACATTCCATCCCCCTTATGAAAGCATTGTCTTCAACGCTTGATGTACAACCATATACTAGGGTCCCATGGATAATTGTGGAACATAATGTTAAAGAAGACTGAAGAACCAAGGTCCCATGTAGAAATAAAGGCACCATGATGAAGTAGTAAACCAGGGTCCCATGTCCAAGTGCTCATGTGAACTCCACACGAAAGATATTGGCACCCAATAACCAACTGAAAATGATGCTCCCAATAATGACACCTATCATGTGGATCCAAATAAGAATATTCATCTACATAATGGGAGAGGATCAAAGATGAATCTGGAAGGAACAATACCATTTTAAAATATGCAGGCTGGACGTTGGTAACTAGCTCCTGATGTGGGACATTGATTTTCTCTACAAAAGGTGGAGTAGAGTCATCAAATAAAATATGGAAGTGGTTGTCATCCCAGAAATGACAACTATCCATATACCAATCATTGCAATCATCCTCGAGATCATACCAATAATATATTTCTTAATTATATTCATCCCTAATGTCCGTCATAAGAAATCTCTCTTGCATGTTATCCAATGAATTTTGAATACTACGAAAACTATCATTGAGGCTGTTTGTGAGGCCATCTACAAAGTTATCCAATTTATCATTTAATGTGTCATACAATTTGGATTTGAATGTTTCAAGAATTTCTTTAAGGGCTTGATACCAATTGTTCATTTCCTCATCACATTCATCCATATCATTTTTCAGCAAAATTTTTGACCCCACCCGCCCCTTTTCAGTTCACCCATCATCATGGCCCATACCCGTAGCCAAGACCTGGAAACTCGCTTCAACACCTTGCAATATGGTTTCCTTGAAACCCAAAAAGAAGTGAAACAACTCAATGCTACTGTTGCCTCCATCGATTCATCCATCAATGCTACCATAAATACAAGCAACAGAGACACCCCCGGTGCTGCAAGACCTCCAAGCCCTCCTTTCTAAACATAAAATGGTATTTTCCACTCCCCAAGGACTCCCTCCTTCCCGCGGTGTTCATGATCATTCCATTCCCCTTGTACCCAGAAGCCTTCCTCCCAATATCCATCCATATCGCCACCCCTTTTCACAAAAAAATGAAATTGAGAAAATGGTCCAGGAACTCCTTCATGCAGGCGTTATCCACCCTAGTATGAGCCCTTTCTCTTCTCCTGTAGTCATGGTCCTGAAGAAAGAAGGTTCTTTGAGAATGTGTCCTGACTTTCGTGCCCTCAACAAACTGACCGTTAAAGACAAATTCCCCATTCCTGTCATTGATGACCTCCTGGATGAATTGAGTGGCACCCAATTCTTTACTAAACTTAATCTTCACTCAGGCTATCACCAAATACATATGAAAGAGGCAGACATTCCAAGACAACCTTTCGAACTCATGAGGGCCACTATGAGTTTTTGGTCATGCCCTTTGGATTGTGTAATGCCCCCTCCACCTTCCAAAGCCTCATGAACCATGTCTTCCATCCCTTTCTCTGTCATTTTGTCTTAGTTTTCTTTGATGATATCCTCATCTATAGCAAAAACTGAACAGACCATCTTATTCATGGGGATCAAGTTCTCCATCTACTCTCTCAGCACCAACTTTTCCTGAAACAGTCTAAATGTGCTTTTGGTGCCTCATAAGTAGAATACTTGGGTCATCTGATTGGCAAGGATGGCATCATGGTGGATCCGAACAAGTTAAGAACATAATATTATTAAATATTATAATATGACCAAAAACTCATAGTGGTCCTCATGAGTTCGAAAGGCCGTCTTGGGAATGTCTACCTCTTTCATACATATCTGGTGATATCCCGAGCGAAGATCAAGTTTAGTAAAGAATTGGGTACCACTCAATTCATCTAGGAGGTCATCAATGACAAGAATGGGGAATTTGTCTTTAATGGTCACTTTGTTGAGGGCACGAAAGTCAGGACACAATCTCCAAGAACCTTCTTTCTTCAGGACCATGACTACATAAGAAGAGTAAGGGCTCGTACTAGGGTGGATAACGCCTGCATGAAGGAGTTCCTAGACCATTTTCTCAATTTCATTTTTTTGTAAAAAGGGGTGGTGATATGGAAGGATATTGGGAGGAAGGATTCCGGGTACAGGGGGAATGGAATGATCATGAACACTGTGGGAAGGAGGGAGTCCTTGGGGAGTGGAAAATACCATTTGATGTTTAGAAAGGAGGGCTTGGAGGTCTTGCGGCACCGGGGGTGTCTCTGTTGCTTGTATGGCATGGAGTTGGGCAATGATACCAGAAGGACCTTTCTTGAGAAGCGTTTCCATGTGATGTGAACTAATGACCTTAGGTGAACCAACAATGATGCCTTGGAATTTGTATTGGTGGCCTTCCTGATCGAATTGCATGGTTAATGCCTTAAAATCCATGAGGATGGGACCCAAAGTTCTTAACCAGTTTGCACCGAACACAATGTCACAACCACCCATGTTGATAGCAAACATATGGGATTTTAGGTGGTAGTCACCAATTTGGAGACGCACATTTTCACAACACCCTCCACATTTCATGGAACCACCATTGACAATCGTGATTTGGAAATTGTTGACCACATGGATGTAGCAATGAGTTTCTTGGGCAGTGCGGTGATGAATAAAATTATGGGTGCTTCTACTATCAACCAAAATGATGACCTTCCGATGCTTGATGTAACCGATTAACTTGAGGGTTTGGGGAGTGGAGAAGCCAGTGAGAGCATTGAGGGAAATGAAGGGTTCGACTTTGGGAGGGTCTGAGGGAGGGGTTATGTCAGTGATTTCAGGTGACTCAGACAAAAGGGGAGTTTCAACATCCTCTTCCGAAATATCCTCAAAGATGGCCATAAAAGCCTTTTGTTCCTTACACTTGTGGCTCGGGGAATATTTGTCATCACAATTATAACAAAGGCCTTTGAGTTGGCGTTCATCCATTTCATCCCTAGTCAATTTTTGGATCTTTAATGGGGTGGAGGGAGTAGTGGGAGTGACGGGTTTAGGGAGAGGGATAAAGGAGGATTTCCTATTTTGAGAGGATACAACTTATTGTGCTTCTTTATCTCTTTAAGTATCCTCCACCCAACTCGAGGGTCAAACCATGAGGACATGGGCCCAAATATCCTCCTTGAGGCCACTGATAAAACACTCTCAAAAGAAAGCATCAGTCATGCCTTCTGTTTGAAAAGCCAAGCGCTCAAAGGCAGCTATGAAGTCTTCTACTGTGCCTGATTATTTCAAATTTTTCAAACGACCCAAATGGTTGGTGTCTGTGTCAAAGTGTTCATAAAGATCAATCACAAATTGGGTCCAAGCAATATACCCTTGACGGGAAGTTTTTCTCCATTGCCACCATTGCCAATGTTCTTGATCTAGATGGAGAAAACCATATCAGAGTTTGGCCAAGTCATCTGTAATGTTGTATAAAGAGAAATAATGTTCCATTTGGGTTACAAAACTAGTGGGGTCCGAGCCATCAAATTTGATCACATCCACTCGCAGAAGGCGTAGGTCACGTTGAAAGTGATGGGATTGAAAGGTATGGGAATGGGATGAATGTTCACCTTCAGTCTTTGGAGGTGCTTCAGAAAAATGGTCATCTGTAGGGATCTTCAGTTTGGTGCAGAGTGAGGCAAAGACAGATTCAAGCTGGGTGGTCAGTTCTTGTTTGACTTCCTCCATTGAGGACTGCATGGTTGTATTTATGGTAGCATTGATGGATGAATTGATGGAGGCAACAATAGCACTGAGTTGTTTCACTTCTTTTTGGGTTTCGAGGAAACCCAATTGCAAGGTGTTGAAGCGAGTTTCCAGGTCTTGGCTATGGGTATGGGCCATGAGGATGGGTGAATTGAAAAGGGGTGGGTGGGGTCAATTTTTTTTTTGAAAAATGATATGGATGAATGTGATGAGGGAGAAGAGATGAATCCAATGGAATAGGTCTCAAATAATGGTGAAAAAATTTCCAGACTTGTTTTTTTTTTATACACCTGCGGAGTTATACTCCAGTCTGAAGAATACTGCACTGATGAAATCCCCAAATGCTTAATCAGAAAGAAAGGCGTATTTACTTGGCAACCCAAACACAGTTGCACGACAATAGGTCTTGTCTGTTTTAATTTGTTTATGTTTCTGTCCCCCAAGGGTTAGGTATTCAAGGGTTCTACAGACAAGGGTTTGCCCTATGCTATAAATATCTGATATACGTGCGAGGTCCAACAGTAGTACTCGGCCCAATATCTCAGGGCACTAACTAAAGAGGATAGACCATACCCTTAGCTGTACTACCCGACTACCCAGGTACTAGAGAGTATCTTCCCGAGTGCTGTTGTTGGTGACACTATAGCATTCCAGCGGTCGATAGGTTTATCTAAAGAGGGCTTCAGAAAATCTAGGCTGATCCGTACACAGGTGTTGTCTGATGCGCTACCACTCGAAGGGGTAGCAACAGGGGTTACAAGGGTGGCCAACAGATGTGTGCTTAAGAACAACTTGTATTTCCTGCGTGTATGAATCCATCAACCATGGGTTTATGTGTGTAACGACAGATCTTTGTGGCTTAAAGACGCCGAAATACGTCTCTACCCTGAAAAAAAATTCCCACAATTTATGCCAAGGAAAGTGCTCTGATACCACTTGTAATATACCAGATATAAAAAGTATGCAGAACATAAATGAAATGCTAGAAGTGGCAGAATAACAGTAATATAACCAGCATAATCTTCACAATAACACATAAATGATATAAGAACAACAACATAAATAACACTTTGATTCATAAAGCAATGTTCAAAGGCCTCTTCGAGGGGGCAACCTCCAGTTGAGCAGCGCTCTATTACAATAATCTTCAAGCTAGGGTTTTCATACCCTCGACCCTTATTTATACTAAATATGTCTATCAAGAGAAACATCTGGAGGAAGATCCTTCTAGAAGCAAAATCTTCTATTAGGTATTCTTACATCCGCTTTATTCTATTTTAATGAAAGGCATTATTAATATTGACCTTTATTACATATGAATATATTGATTTACCTATGTGTGAGTTAGGACCCTAACATGTCCTTGCCAACCAGATGACCCAAGTATTCTACTTTTGAGGTACCAAAAGCACATTTAGACTGTTTCAGAAAAAGTTGGTGCTGAGAGAGTAGACAGAGAACTTGATCCACATGAGTAAGATGGTCTGTCCAATTTTTCCTATAGATGAGGATATCATCAAAGAAAACTAAGACAAAATGATGGAGAAAGGGACGAAAGACATGGTTCATGAGGCTTTGGAAGGTGGAGGGCGGATCCAAAAAAGATTGAAGCTATGCAAGACTGGCCGCACCCAAAGACTCTCAAAAGCTTGCATGGATTTCTAGGCTTAATAGGGTATTATTGCAAGTTTGTTAAGAACTACGGAAAGATTGCAACACCTCTCACTGCTCTCCTCAAAAAGAAATCTTTTACTTGGACTCCAGCCGCTGCTCAAGATTTTCAAACGTGGAAGACGACCATGTGCACCACTCTAGTTCCGGCCCTTCCTGATTTCACAAAGACCTTTGTGTTGGAATGTGATGCATCAAGGAAAGGAATCTATGATGTCCTTATGCAAGAGGGTCGACCTTTGGCCTTCACCAGCAAGAGACTGTCTGAAAGGAATTTGGGAAAACCCATTTATGAAAAATAAATGTTGGCTATTCTACATGCCGTTGATCTGTGGCATCCTTATCTCTTGGGGCAACGCTTCCAAATTAAGACTGACCATCAAAGCCTCAAGTACTTTCTGGAACAATGCATTTCCTCCCCGAAGCAACAAAAATGGGTGACTAAGCTCTTTGGATATGATTATGAGATCATTTACAAGAAAGGCAAAGAAAATGTAGTGGCGGATGCACTGTCCCGAAAATATGAAGACG
This sequence comes from Picea engelmannii, assembly GCA_009831015.1. Classification (NCBI taxonomy): domain Eukaryota; kingdom Viridiplantae; phylum Streptophyta; class Pinopsida; order Pinales; family Pinaceae; genus Picea; species Picea engelmannii. Next base: position 99,854 of record ML827781.1, on the reverse strand, counting down.
AAGGATCCCTTTTTTCTCTTTCCTTCATTGTACCCGATTGGCTCCAAGCTGTGTGCCAGGAATGGCTACAAGATCCCAAAAGTTCACATCTGATCCAACAATTGCAGACCAATGTTCTAGCTCCCCCAGGGTACTCTTGGCTCCAGGATGATCTTTGATACAAAGGATGTTTGTATTTAAGTAAACAATCAAAGCTTAAATCCACGATACTTTCTGAGCTTCATGCTACACGCACAACGGGGCACTCAGGGTTCACCAAAACCTATGATAGGGTCAAACGTTCATTTTTCTGGGATGGTATGAAACAGGACATCCGTAATTTTGTCGCTGAATGTGAGGTGTGTCAATGCAACAGGGGAGAAATAGTCAAATCTTAGGGCAAACTACAACTGCTTTCGATTCCCCCTGCTATTTGGAAGGATATCTCTATGGAATTTATTACCGGCTTACCCAAATTGGGGAATAAATCATTCATAATGGTGGTTGTGGATCTCCTTTCCAAGTATGCTCATTTCTGCGCTCTTCAACACCCATTTACTGCATCCACGGTGGCTCAAATATTCATGGAACATGTCTTCAAGCTTCATGGCATGCTGCACTCTATTGTTTCTGATCGTGACCAAACTTTCACAAGCAATTTTTGGCAAGAACTATTTAAGCTACAGTGCACCCAATTGCATCTCAGCACAACTTATCATCCCTAGACTGATGGTCAAACGAAAGTTGTCAACAAGTGCTTGGAAACATATCTGAGGTGTTTTGCCTCCGAGAAGCAACATCAGTGGGCTCAATGGTTACCCCTAGCTGAATGGTGGCACAACACTTCTTATCATACAACTACACGCATGACTCCTTTTGAAGCGGTATATGGACAGAAGCCACCTTCAGTTCTCTCATACTTACCGGGTAACTCGAAGGTCTAGGCGGTTGACCAAACACTTACAGTTCGAGAGGAAATTCTTTGTACCCTTAGAGAGAACTTGGTCATGGCACAAAATCGCATGAAGAAACAAGCAGATCAAGGTCGCTCTGAATGTCAATTTGCAGAAGGGGATCATGTGTTTCTACGACTGCAACCATACAAGAAAACTTCCCTCAAGGCCGAGCATTGTCAGAAGCTAGCGCCTAAATTTTATGGCCCTTATACAGTTCTCAAGCATGTGGGGTAAGTCGCCTATGAGTTAGCTCTGCCCAATCAGTCGAAGCTACATCCTGTTTTTCTTGTTTCATGCTTAAAGAAGGTGATTCAAACTAGATGCAAAATTCAAACCAACCTTCCAGAGTTAGCTGAAGAAGGATCCATTTGGCTACAGCCAGAAGCAGTTTTGGACTAGCGTGAGCGTCGCCTGCATCAAAGAACCATCAAGGAAGTGCTAGTCTAGTGGAAAGATACGACTCCAGCAGATGCCACTTGGGAACCAGCTACCATTCTGCAATAGTTTCCACATCTCAAGCCTTGAGGACAAGGCTGTTTTTAAGGGGGCGGACATGTTAGGGTCCTAACCCGCACATAGGTAAATCAATATATTTGGATGTAATAAAGGTCAATATTAATAAGGCCTTTCAATAAAATAGAATAAAGCGGATGTAAGAAGACCTAATAGAAGCTTCCGCTTCTAGAAGGATCTTCCTCTAGATGTTTCTCTTGATAGACATATTTAGTATAAATAAGGGTCGAGGGTATGAAAACCCTAGCTTGAATATTATTGTAACATAGTGCTGATCGACTGGAGGTTGCCCCCTCGAAGAGGCCTATGAACATTGCTTTCTAAATCAAAGTGTTATTTATGTTGTTGTTCTTATATCATTTCTGTGTTATTGTGAAGATTATGCTGGTTATATTACTGTTATTATGCCATTTCTAGCATTTCATTTCTGTTCTGCATACTTTTTATATCTGGTATATTGCAAGTGGTATCAGAGCCAAGTTACCTCCCTAGGGAGGTAATATGGGGTACCTATCAAAGAATTATAAATATTTACCCATTAAGTTAATTAATGGGTACCAAGTAAATATTATTCAGAATTATATAATATTTATTAGAATTATAATATTAAGTTCAGATCCACCAAGTATAAATATTTAATAATATGGGGTACCTAGGGTGGTACCCAATGGGAATGTAGTTATGTGTTATTAGTGGAAGTCATTTAATATATGGGAATGTGGTCATTCAATGTAAGGTGGACTAGGTCCACTATATTAATAAAGGCCCATTATGGTAGTTGGATGTAATAAATGTGAGAAGG